>JAOTOM010002920.1:0-124160 GCA_034440615.1 Ashinkailepas kermadecensis
TTTTGAAATTACATGCAATGCTATTTTTAAACATCGCATGCCATATCATTCCCGTGTCCACTGGCAATGATACGATCCTCATGGAAGACTGTTTGTCAATGATATCACCATCGCCGATTCCTGGTGCCATTTACCAGATATGGTTTCGCAGCGCTGGTGTGACTGAGTATAAATCAATGACTACCTGGCCTTTGCTTGCAGTATGCTTCGCCAGGCCCCACCGTACGATGCGATCCTATATTTCTGTTCAATCGTGTATCGTGTATCGTTAACAAAGATTGATTTCCAGGTGTGGTGAGCACGGATTCGATGACATTAGTTGTTTGAACGTGTATTATTGATCAGTCAATGTCAATTATATGTGAAGTCAGACAAAAATAAACCTACGTTGCTTACAAATGACGCAAATTTACATTTGTCACAATGTGTGAGATCAGGTCCTTGCCAAGCATGCACAATCTTAGATATCGGCTGTTGAGAATAAATGATATATGAGCGACATTACTTAAATCTAACAATTGAAAAACAGAAGAAACATGTGTTTGGTGAAGATCATTGGAAGCATCATCAGTTGTTGAAGACCATTGAGCTTATACCGTTGGGTGAGAAGATCCCAAACATGCCGTTTTGTGAAGATCGTAAGCATTTTATGGTTGCGAGAAGCACGCAAAGATGAAACTGACGCATTATTTCCACGCTGACAGGGCATGAAGAGTGTTGTCGGATGAATTCCTGGGTGGTTCTGAATCAAACATGCATACAAAGATGTAAAAAGGTAATATGTAGCAATAAACCCTTTGCTGTTAGCATGTAAATATGTATAATCGCCGCTGTGTTTGCTGTTTCGCGTATCCAGGGTGGAGCTGGGAAAAATCGGCGGGTAAGCATACTCCAGACGCTGGTTCCGTGTTATAGTCTGGCCACCCTCTTCCCTGACTCTTTTGCTCCGCCCTTTCAATGCGAACTCGTAATGTCGGTCTTAACCGCGAGGTGCGACATAAACCGTCCTCAGCCCTATCGAGTCTGGCCAACTATCTGAAACTATCTGGTGTCTATGATATGTGTAATAATGCAACATAAGTTACGTGCAATGGCTACCCCATTCGGCTCTCCCAGCTGTTTATAATATGTCGTAGATTCGTACGTCCCTTCGCTGAATCCAATTGCAGTGAAAAGGTACATAATTGGAGCTGTTACGGCCATAAAGGCCGTAGCAGACCAAGACTTCTCAGTTTATCGGTCTCGATCCTGACGGGCACAAACGACTCAGGCATCCATCAAAACAGCCGACCATCCAGACACCTTACATTTTAACGTGTTTCCACCACGCAAGGCTACGCGTCTGGCACACATGTCCTTGCATTCCCAATCGATAGGTGTTTTACAGTGCGCATGTACCTCTGACGTTGCAGCTTCAGTTGGCTCGAGCTCCAGTTGAACTGCGCAGAACCTTCAAGAAAGCTTGAACGCAGCTTTGGTCCCGGGTCGGAGGGCCGATTCTCCGGGATCAATGAAAGGGCGATGGACGCGATCTCCGATGGCGGCAATGGCGACTGCCTTACAATCGGAGCAAAACATTACAGATGCCATCAGAAGAAGACCTCGGGTTCTCTTGCGGTGCATTCAACCGTTAGGTCATATTGCGTCGTCAACCTCTCACGCAGATTTGTCGCTGGGTGGACTCGGTGACGTCAGTTGGCTGAGATTCGGTGCTTTGATCCTACGATGAAGAGCCCGACGCCCGACCGACTAGGCTACCGCGATCCTCTAGAAATGCATGAGACGTCATGGACATTTGACAAGGCATAGACGAGACGGTGCGGGAATTATTCCTGATATATCGGCTGTTCACCCCATGACATCATCCTTTTCAGCAAAACGGGGTCGGGGATCCCCAGCTCCTCCCGGAATTATCCAGACCCCTGCAATTGTGACCTGCACGGGAGGGAAGGCACTAAAACAATCAAACTTTCGCAGGCCAAGGATTTACCACCATCCAGTGCATCGCACGATCTCTCCTTATTCCATCCAGTTGAGACCACACTTGTGCTCGACTCAAATTTTTTGAATCGGCTCACATTTGACTCATAGATCTTGAGATCCCGGTTCAACTCCATGATTCACAGCAGGTCAAAATTATTTGATTCGACTCAATCTAGACTCATAAGCCATATGGTTTGGTGTGCACTGCCCACCTTTCTCTTTGTGCTGGCGGCCCGGCCCGGCGGCGCTTTGACACACTATATATATATATATATATATATATATATATATATATATATATAAATATATATTTTATATATTTTATATATATAAATATATATATATATTTTATATATATATATTTTATTACTTTTATATATATATATATATATATATATATATATATACTCTCCTATATATATATATATATATTTATATATATATATCTATATATATTGTATTTATATATATGGTTGCCCTGTGTTACTGAACACAAAAATGAACAAGCTATCCATATTCAAACAGTTCCTTTCAATGAAAATCCTCTAACCACTTGCAAAGTGTAACTTTAAAACATGATTTTTTTATAGCGGTGTGCCCTATCCTGAACACGAAAATGTTGTTGTTCAGGATTACCTCACTGTAGCTGTGGTGGTACAAGCTATTAGCAGCACTTTAAAACATGCTGGTGTAATTGCAAAACAAAATTGGAAGTCACTTCCTTATGGTTTCTCTAAAGCCAACTGCTCTTCGAAGCCTACAATGGTTCCTGTGAACTTGCAACCTCTGTACACAAGTATAGGTAGAATTATGTGATCAGACTTTCATGTTTTGGTAGCGACAGGTCCATCATTATGAATACTGCCATCTTTTGTTATTTATGCACTGAACATGATGTAAGGAGACGACCAAAGGTAGGTGTTCAGAAAACAGAACATGTTCAGATATCCCCTTCTACCCCAAAATGTGATATGAAACAGTTATTGCAAAAATTATTTATTCGACAGACGGTTTGATGTCTACGCATCTTCATCTGTGTCTAATTAAAGAAGGAATTATTATTTATTTAGACGCCAACGAAGATGCTCTAACATTGAAACATCTTGATCTGTTGAATATATTATTTTGCTAAAACTTTGGTATAATTGGAGATCAAGGTAAATTTTGATTCTTTGGAATTTTTTTTTTGAATGCATGGTATTTTAACGTAACAAATGACGATGCGACCACTCATTTTCCCTGCAAATGATAACTTTTCAGTTGGAAAAGAATAAACAATAAAATCTTCACTCTACAAATATAGCACATCGCGTATAATCATCCGTACCTGGTGTGTCATAGACGTGATAAAGAAGAAGGTTCAACGCTTCATGCACTCGATTTAATACTCTTTGACATCGAAAGCCGTATGTTTCTGCCTTAATTCGGTGTATATTCGGTATATATTAGGTATATATCGCCTTGGGCACAGCCCTCGACTCGATAGGCCTTAAGCACAGCTGTCCAATACATCCTCGAAGGTTTAGTATGTATATTTACTAAGAAGGGAAGTGTGTTTAGTAAGGATATTTCCTAAATTTCTGGACGTTTAATAGGTATTCTTACTAAAAGTTACCTCTACAAGGTGGTTTTACAGCGATTTTTTGCTCCCAGGTCAAATGGTCTCAGGAACAATATAGAGGGAGAAGATCCGTAGTTAAATTATGTTCTTAGACTGATTATAGAAGTACTTGAACTTGAAGTGCTTATATCGTGGGAATTTTTCATTTTCCAAATGAATGAGTCAAATTCGTTGAAATCACATTAGAAAACACCAGAAAAACAACATGTTGATACAAAATGTGTGCCATTTTTAACACAAATCCTGTAATTGTCGATGGAAAGAATCAACCTCAATATAGGCGTCACTCACTTGTTCTCTCATGATAACCTCTCCTCTATATATATAAGTTTGAGACATTGCTTAAATTACACAGGTCAGGACTTCGAGCAATCGTGCTCAAATCACCTGAAGAAAACCTATATAATGCCGCATTCCAAAATACTTGATATTTTCATCAATAAAGTTGAACATTTGTTGCTATAATAAGAACAATGCTATTTTTCACAAAAAAGATCATGCTTGTATTCCAGACTAAGTTTTAGTATATTACAGAAGACATATATAAACTGGTTAATACAAAATACAAATCTCCTGACGATGGCCCCTGGCCGAAACGTTGAGTAATAAAGTATAATCCTTAACGTTACTTTTAATGTCAACTCAGCACCTCCTGGTATATTGAAGGTCGCATGCTTTCTTTACACGCAATGTCTAAAACCCAGGAGCATCTAAGAGCCATTCTTCGTTGTATTAAACTGGTTAAAATATGTTATATCCAGTACACATTTCCTTCATATATAGGAGAAAAAGGGAATCTGCAGCCAAATTGATACCAAATGAACCAAATTACACAAATTGATACCATACAATTATTTAAAAAAACCTCGGATGACGTCATGTAGGCTTGAAAGAAGACTTCCATCTACCTTCTAGTAAAGGTACCTTTGTTGTTATTTGTCACACGCGCGTCTGATATGATATCAGACTCGCAAGTGACAAATAACAAGCCAACATAATTTTATTCAGTGCAGATGCCAATTCCAGTGCAGGACAATGTCGGTTCCATATTCTTTTTCACAATTACAACCCATTTATGTGCTGTGCTCCTGGCACTAGGATTGACTGGTGCATGATACTGATTGTGGACACCAAGCTTAACATGAATAATTATTTGTAGTTATTGTAATTGGTTTTGGTAAATAACCTCAATACTGGTACCCTTCATTCTTTACTCACTGGCAGATTAGAAGTTGACAATTGTATTGCTAAGCATGAATAATTATGCTGTGTTTTTACTCCCTACTTTGTGTCATGACATAATATTCACACAGATACATGCTTCATATTATTTGTTCATAACATGCATTTGAATCACAAGACTCAAATGACTCATTGTGATTCAAATGATTGGCTCATGATTCAACTCATTTATTTTTAGAAAGATGTGATTCAACTCACGACTCAAAATATGTTTTGTGGAAAAGAATTGATTCAACTCTCGACTCATCCAAAAACGATTGATTCATGAGTCGATTCTTGATTCAACTCGAGTCGAGCACAAGTCTGGTTCAGACAGCATTAGACAGCAGTAAATATTACCCAATATGTAAATAGCAATACAGGCTAGGAGGTAAAGCTTTTAGCTAAGTTCCACAACATTCAAGTTGTTACTAATTGTGATGTATTGTTCCTGAAATAGGTAACAATTTCATAGGTCCTAATTTTTATTTTAGCAAGCTTCCTTTAGCAGTATCATCAGATGCTTGTTTGCAATCTCAGGTGTAATTTTTAAATTTCAGGGGTACAGTTTTGACTTCCAGGGGTACTTGTGCACCCCTGGAAGCATACAGTTATCCGCAGTTTTCTCCGTCTGTCTCCCCCGGCTCCGCCATAGCTGAACCCCTGGACGTGGGAGATGACGGCTCCGCTGACCTGCCAGGACTTGGAGGCGAAGCGATGGCCCGGGCGTCTAAAGCGAACGGTGGGCGACCGGGCTCAACTTTGGCTTGGTATGGGAATGCGCGAATTAAAACCTGGGAAAAGCCAGAAGGAAGAAAAACCAGGCTCATTGATAATTTGGTCACGACAGTGAAGCAGTAGGGTGGGAAGAATATACGTGGAAAGCCGAGAGAACAGCATTATGACGGATTTAGGGGAGCGGGGGAGATCTGCGTTCCCCCAAAGGAGTGCCAAGAATCAATGTGATTCGTGGCAAATTGATTGGCTTTGTTTGCGGATGGGTGAGTGCTCCAAATAGCCAACTCGTCTGCGTAAAGGAATATTTTAGAGAAGGAGCAATGAAAGGAATAATGTCAATAATGTCAATCTGAATAATGCTCTTAAACATGGTAATCACATAGGGGACATCAATTCAGGATAGAAAAGTTAAGGTGCAGGAATGGCAAGCAAAAACAGGCTTACCTGCAAATGGTGGTTGATGAATGGATTCGGCTGCCTGGTGATGTGGTGAACAATTCCTCACTGAATGTACTTAATATAGGGTGGATAAATTATTTAGATCCGATAATCATGTTTGAATTATACGTGTGTGGAAGTAGGAATTGGGGGGAAATGGGTGGGATTGATGCTGATAGGTGTGCACTGTGCAGATCTCTTTTGTGTGAGCCATCTGGTTGTCATTGGGCTTCATGTAACTTTGATGTCTTAAATCATGCTTATGCTCGTACATGAGGGAATTCTGGTTTTAACAAGTGCATGGATGTAATATATGGAGGGGGGGCATGTCAACCGCCCAATTTGTGAAAAGTGGTGATTTTCCCCCTCAATTTACTTCGTGTCCCCCGAAATCCTCAACTATTATGTACTAGTGATACTAGTGTATACTAGTGTATGATATGATACTAGTGTATGATCGCCGCAAAATTATACTTAATAATTTATATATTGAACATATATATATATATATATATATATATATATATATATATATATATATATATATATCTATCTATATATATATATATATCTATATATATATATCTATATATATATACAAGAGAATCACCCAAAATCCTAGAAGTCGATCTGGCCAATCAACGGTCTTCACAGACTATCTGTCGTTACAGAATCTCCAAGTGGTAAATCAGCGAGCGTTAGAAATGTCTGCTTCCAGACTACTATTGAATAATAGCAACCTTTAATATCTTGTGCTTTAACTTGGGTGGGGAATTGTACTTTGCGATACACCAAATTTGCATTATCGCGAGGCTTCATCCGTCTTAGGTGGCCTTCCGAAGCGCATATATCGATATACCTTAAGCGAACGTGACCGTGGGTGTCCTTGGGTATCATCAATACCATGGAGGGGCATCTTGAACGGCCTTAGGCACTTACGTCAAGCTAACGTCGTATCCATATTCGTATTCAGTAACGAGTTCGCCAGAGACGTATTCGTATCCCTATTCGCATTCCGCGACGGGTTTATGTTCGTTCGAATCAGTTACCATAAATGCTTCTGCCTGTAGTGAAAACGCTGGAAGCAACTACATAGGTCCCACACGACGACCTTAACGATCAAGGTCCAACACAAACCGGTTTCTTCGGTTTCTGCGCATTTGTTTTGCGTTCTCACGCAAACTTGCCCATATCTGGTATGTACCAAGTGATAGCCTGTGGTGAACCCTGGTACAACATTTTAAACCATGATATGTCAAGGTGAAACCTCGAGGCCAAAGGTTTGTTTGACTTCTTCGATGGCCTCGCGCTTGGTCGCTATGCATTCAAGTTGCATAACAGGAGAGCCATTCGACGTGGCTCGTTTCGCTGTATCAGAAAGTTGAAATATCGAAATGATTTCCAAGTTCAAAGTTAAAGCTGATTTCTCCGGTCCCCTCGTATTTTGTTTTCGTTTTCGCCCAAACCTACCCAAATATGGTATAAAGCGAAAGCTCGTGGTGAACCATCGAATAACATTTCAAACCGAGACATGTTAAGGTCAAGGTCAAGGTCAATCAATACTGAGGTGGTTACCAAATGATAACTGGGCAAATATTTTTGTTCAGCGCTAGATTTCCCGGACGCCATATGCATGGACTCCTCGATCATCGGACATAGAAAATTGGTATGCGGTGTTTCCGAAAAAAAATACCGGTGCCGAGTCTTGTCTTTGGATCTACAATGCGTGTGACCCACGCGCTTCGAGACTGACTATGGCTACTTTGTCGTTCAGTTACAATCCGTAGGAAGTCAAAATCACAGTTCACGGGGTTCAGTGCAACATCTGCTCGGAGGTTGAGTCAACCATATTACGAAACCGTGCGTCAAACCAGCTCATGCTAGCATTTCGTCGGCAGGGTACTCAGGTAATCAGCGAGTAAAAAATTACACCGTGATCAGCCTACCAATGACCCCCCACAGTCGCCTACAGTCGGTGCTATGACCAACATCTCACCCTGGTGAACAACGCCTCAGATTACCCACAAAATTTCATACTCGTTTAATGGGCTATCACGAATCCGTAAAAACATGTATTCGATGGTACTTGATGGGCTTAAGTTCATGAATGTCGCGAAATTTGACGTATAAAGTTTTTAAAAAAAAATAATTTGTTGAAGAAACGGGTTGATATTTTCTTCAGGAGTTAGGGTATGATATTTCGTTAGGCATATAATACCAGTGGCGTGACCAGGGTTTTCCTAAGGGGGCCTGGCCAAAAAAAAATGTGGAAAACTGAGAAAGTTTCCGGCGCGCGATGCGCGTCGAAAATATAGAGCTTTGTTTGGGGAAATTCTCCAAATTTCTCCTTTCCTCTAGTATATTTTGGATGCTAAGAGCCCCCCCCCCCCCCTCTTGTCTGCGCCTCTGGATAATGCAACGTGCTGCACATAGTATCGTCCCCCCAAGACTTGCTAGTCTGGTTCTCGTACGGAAGTGGAACTTGTATGTGCTAGATAATGCGGAGTTGATACATGGGGAATTGTGCTAGTAACAGGTGTACATGGCAGCGGATTCAGTACCGGCCTTCAGGTATGTGATGATGAAGAGATCGGCCTTGGTAGCACCATGCAGTGAATAATTCCTCCAAACTCAGGATATATGACATTAAGAGGCTTCAATTTATTTTCTGTCCTTATGGTATCCTGCCTTTCATAGGATTTACCAACCCGGATGGGCCTCGGTGGCTGTTATTAAGACCTAGACCCTTACATCCTTCCGGCTTGTATGTCAATGTTAGAGGTGAATTAGCCGGACACCCTGGACAAAATGACATCGCTAGTAATTATCGGTGTGTGGAACATAGTGCAGAGAACGTCACAAATCTTCACATTCAAGTTTGTGTTACAGTGCAAAATCAGCTTCGAATTTTTCGTGCATGCTTTCCGTATAGTTAGAACAAATATTCTGAATGGCGCGAGATCTAGTGTCCCTTGAAGGCCCGAAGTTCACCAACGAATTTGGAGGGTTCGTATCTCGTTCAGGTAGCAACTAAGTTCACCCGAACCTGTGAACCCCTGGACGGGTCAATGATCCGGCCCCCGTAGAATGCGGTTCGGCACGTAAACAAACAGTCGGATGGGTTATCGTGCACACTGCGCAAACAATCCTCAAGGCCAGCCTGCAAAAATATCAGGCCGTGACCATAGCATCGCATTCCTCTGGGTACGATCGCTGGGGTGAAAGTGCAGGTCGTGGCAGCAGTGTAGAAAGGATCTCCATCACGAGGAGAAAACACAAATATTGTTATCCGTCTTTCCACACGGCACCCCTATACATATCTGGCATGATTGTGAAATCAGGAACAGGTCTGACATGCAAAGTATGGTCAGGGACAGGGGTGTCGTTTGATATGCTTTTGAGGGGGCAAGTGTATGCCAATGTTGGCTTTGCCCCCACCCCCAATGATTTCAACTTTTAATATGGAACCCTATGGAGCGTGCCACATTATCCATTTGGGCCCGCCCACTGACTTCATGAATTGTGCCACAATAATGTTCAGACATCAACGCCCGTGGTCAGGGACACCAGTTTGGCTATGTTTCGGTCACTGGTTCAAAGCTTGGCAAATGGAGGAAACCGATTTTGCTGTAAGGAATGTCAAACTGACCCTACCCTCCTTCGCTCCCCTCCTCCGACAATACCGCTAGAGTGCAGGCAAGCACAACCGCGCGCAAAAGCCGGGATCACGATGCAAGGACAGCCAGAGGCGCGTGCGGCAAACGTGGCGCAGGTTGGCCGTCATCGTCAGCAGAAGGCCACCAGCCAACAGCAGCTCGAGTCAGCACCACCTCGCTCTCTGATTGGTCCACCTGACGTGGTGCCACCGGCCGGTGCACCTGCACTCAGTGAACCACCCCTCCCCATCGGTGAGTCCATGACCCTGTTCCCGACTCTCGGGAAAGGAACGGTAACCGGTTGGTGCGGCCACGCGCTTCGCAAAGCGGGTGTTTATTGTTCATGTTATCCTTTGATCAGGGGCGTAGGATCGCAAGATCGGTCGGAGGGATGCTCAGCCCTGGGTCGATCAACTTAGGGTACCCCAAAATACCAATCTCTCCGAATTTGGTCCACTTTATTTTGTCATCTTGAAACAAAAAATAATTAATGTCATAAATTTGCCTGACCGTTTTTCCAGTTTTCCATGAGCCTAGCCTATCCGGTGTCAAAATAATCAGGAAAGGATTAATCGAAGAACTACATCGAAATATGGAGAACCCACTCGGTGCCGAAACATCTTCCCTGTTCGCTTCGCATGGTGCCTAATTTCATTATTTTTGCATGATATTTATATATGTTACTTGGATTTTCCGCCGATCAAAACGGATTAAAAACAATCCGAAAGGGAATAATGTGTAACCATCATAGCAAACTCCACATTGCGATCAGTGTTGAATGCGCAGTGTGATTATCGATTTGAGAAAACTTGAAATAGGATTGTACCCACTAGGTTGAACACGAGTAGCATGCACTCGACATTTATGCAGCACTCGCCGCGGCACATTTATACCTCAAAAACGAAAAACCGCGCCAAACGTTTCATTCCGGGTTGTCAGATATTCAGATAATATGCATAGTGATCTAAGCGCGGAATTAATATATTACAATTAAAAAAACTGCCATGCGACTGTATCCCATACTGCACGCAAAATTAGGCATGAAGTTGAAGTTCAACCAAATATGTTTATTTCCAATGTAGGCATCAATGTGATGACGATGAATCATAAAAGTCTGATGAAAATATACCATCAATGAACAAGGGGATTTTATTCCAAATCTGGGATAAGCTTATTCCAAACTTCCATACGACTGTTAGTAAACGACATTTTCAATAACACTTCTTCACACTGAAAAAAAACCTCCCGGGACATAAATCTACCCTGGAGTAATTACAAAAATGGAATAATTGCATGCCATTATTACCAATATTTGGGGAATATTGGGTAATTAATTTATCCCCTAGGATAGTGAGATTCCAATACATTCTTCATGGATCACATGCTAAAAGCAAATGGTATATTATTAGCACTGCCGCATCTTCACGTGGTGCATTTCCCAATATTGCTATGGCTTTTCAACTCTAGATCATTATGTCATGTACTTCTTTTACACCTTAGTAAAATGAAAGGGAATAAGCCTACCACGAGCTTCTGGTGCACGACACAAAGATAATATAAATGTCGCCAGGGAGAATAGATATATTCCACTGTGTTCCCTCATAACAATAGATATTCAGCTATCGTAATACCATTAGTAGAAGTAAAATAAACACGTGTTTTCTTCAGGCTCGGTAGGGAATAAGTATATCCAGTGAAATGTCAGTATGTTCCACAACTATTCACCTATCCCAGCAAAGTAATAAATGCATTCTACCTGTCATCCATTTGCATAATCCTTCTTTCCGTTCGCGGCACGGCTATCAAAGTATCAAGTTCAAGCTATCCAGTTCACGCCCTCCGTGCAATAATTGTAAATGTAGGCCGTGTAAGCTTTGAAGGGCTTGGAAATTTTGTAAAATATTTGATTATAATATGAATTGCATGTGGTATTCCATGCCATTTTAAGTGAAGGGCAACTTGAAGGTGGAATTTTTATACTTTGACACAATCTATACTGAGAAAGATTGGCAATGGCAGGAGGCAATTACAATGGGCAGCTTCAAGTTTGTTCTAATTCCGGCTAGAATATCATAGCGGCTGGTGATCCAGATGGTTTGAATTATATGCGTTGTTGCAGTTTAAAGTGTCTGCAAAACCAGTTTTACACATATGTTACCTCATGAAGCAAACAAAGGGTTTGATTATGCTTGGTGAATTTGCAGTTTAAGTTAATTTCTGATTTCTTGGAATTTCTCTAGCCAATGCAATGTTTATGAATGCGCTGAAGATGATGTGACCACTCATTTCCTCTGCACATGCATACTCTTCAGTTTGGATGAAAAATAACACCAAAAAGGGGCTTGGAGTTGGGTAATATGTATATCATAAGAACTAATGTTCAAAATAAAGAACAGAGATGTAGCATAACCTTACCTAACCTAGCCTAACCTTTCATGCAAGAAATGAAATTATCTGTTTAAAAATGGCAAATTCCCAAACAATTTTTTTTCTTTAAAAAATATAATTAAACAACCTAACCTAAGCCACCCTGAACTGTTTTTTAAGAAAACAAATTCAATTGCTTGTTTCCTTTTTTTGTGAAAAATTTGTTTAGCTTACCAACAAAAGCCTAACCTAACCCAGCTTAACGAAACTCCTTTGTAGGCTTCAGGGAGGTAAAATGTGTAAAACCTGTCTTGTGGTTACCTTAAAGTTTAATAAAACCAGTTAGGTTAGGTTAGACTTTTGCTTTTAGTCAGAAAACCTTCCCAAAATGTTTTTTTTTTTTTTAAACCTAAACAAAAAAGTATTCAAAAACAGCTCAAGCCAGTGTAGGTTAAAATGCGTTAGGTTAGGTCAGGTCCAGTCTTTTTGAATGATTTTTTTTTAGATAATAAAATTAATCGAAATTTTTCGATTAAAAGCAAAAAAATTGTTTTCTACATGAAAGGTTAGGCTAGGTTAGGCTAGGTTATATTACTTTTTTCTTTATTTGGACAAGACTCTAAATGTACTTCATTGTGAATAGTACATAGGGAATAAAATGGTCATATGCATCAGAAAATAGTAGACAAATTTTGGATAGTTTTCTCATGCTATTTGAATGAACTTGATATTCATTTCTTTTGGAAGTCAAAACTTAAAGATGTAAGCAATTCAGGTTAGTTTTGTTGTTTTGCAAAAAAACAATCATTTCTCCAAGACAGGAATATCAAAATAATTTAAATATACAATAAACATCCCTAATAATGCAGCTACATGTTGTTTCCCTCCCCGGACTAAAATATACCAAGTGTCAAGAAATGGAGTTTGGGTGAGATAATATTCAAGGAATTATAATGTATAAATACAACAAAAACTCAACTAAACTAGCCTACTAATGTTTAATACAACGAAGAATGGCTCTTAGATGCTCCTGGGTTTTAGACATTGCGTGTACTATACTTGTGTTGGTTTGCCCAAGTCATACTGATGCTGAATTTCCTGGAACTTGAATGTGATTTCTCAAATAAATGTAGAAAAAGAAGTTGCTAGATAGGATTTAACAGTACATTTGGGCTTTAAGGGTAATTTTCGAATTCTTGGAATTGTTCTCCAATGCAACATAAATAAGCAACATTAACTTAACACGCGCACTGGTGGGGGGAGGGAGGTGGGGCGAAATCCGCCCACCCCTCCGGTTTTTCGTACATAACTCCAGATTTTACCGGTCGATATACGCCATTTTTGCGTACCTGCTTAGATATGACCGGCGCGACGTTTAAAGCACGAAAACGGAAATCTACCGATTTTTTTTCTCGAGTTAGAGGCCGTTCAAGTCAAAACATTTCGTAGCGCCAGACCCCAAAAATCGGCGCTGATGCGCTTCCCGTATATTGGCAAAAGGGAAGTATTCTTGGCAACACTAGCGACTTGTTTGATGCATATTGTTATGCTATATAGTTTCAAGGTCATGTTAGGTCACCGAGGCCAAGTCAGATCAAGTTCATGACAGGTTAATGGAACCAAACTTGGTCAACTGGAATGTTGCCATAAATGGAAATAACTGTCATGCGATTGATGTCACTTTGCATGTTACTCCGTACACATCCTGAAAACTAGTTTGTCATTGTGTACCTAAGCGTTTCCATACTTTATTCATGTACTTAATATATATACTCCATACGCCATTTGCATTGATCACTTAAAAATGGATTGAAAGTTTACATATATATATATATATATATATATATATATATAATGTTGCGGTATATTATATTACACGGTAATTACACACCTACAAGAGCGTAAGGCATGAATACATTATATAATCACGCCAAAGTGCCATGCGCTCTGTGGTAGCAAATGTCATTATGGTATCTCTTGTAGTTTTCCAGATACAGGACGGTTTGACGTCGCCCAGTATGTTGTGCTATTACTTTTGATGTGCACTGTATCTGAAAGATTCGAATATATATATATATATATATATCAAAGGCATGAAAAAAGCATATGAAAGGCCGGACAGCATGCCATTTATTAAGCGTTATTTTTGTCTTATGCCAAGTGCAAAAACTGGTGGGATAAATCTGGACAGTTTTGAGAAATAGGGCGGGAGGGGTCTTGCCTTGGCCACCGCTTAGGCCACGCTGAATTTGAAAATGATTCTCCACCCATGGCCATTCATGTCGTCCTGTCAACCTGAAGTAGTTTCGCAACTTCGCGGCTGGAAATTGTGTGATATAATTATGCATTGTTCGCAGAGTGAGAAGTAAAGGGCGTATCGATTCGTGGACAGTAATATATATATATGCATATATATATATATATATATATATATATATATATATATATATATATATATATGCATATATATATATATATATATATATATATATATATATATATATATATATTACTGTCCACGAATCGATACGCCCTTTACTTCTCACTCTGCGAACAATGCATAATTATATCACACGATTTCCAGCCGCGAAGTTGCGAAACTACTTCAGGTTGACAGGACGACATGAATGGCCATGGGTGGAGAATCATTTTCAAATTCAGCGTAGCCTAAGCGGTGGCCAAGGCAAGACCCCCCCTCCCCGCCCTATTTCTCAAAACTGTCCAGATTTATCCCACCAGTTTTTGCACTTGGCATAAGACAAAAATAACGCTTAATAAATGGCATGCTGTCCGGCCTTTCATATGCTTTTTTCATGCCTTTGATATATATATATATATATATATATATATATATATATATATATATATATATTCGAATCTTTCAGATACAGTGCACATCAAAAGTAATAGCACAACATACTGGGCGACGTCAAACCGTCCTGTATCTGGAAAACTACAAGAGATACCATAATGACATTTGCTACCACAGAGCGCATGGCACTTTGGCGTGATTATATAATGTATTCATGCCTTACGCTCTTGTAGGTGTGTAATTCCGTAACACATGATTTTTTTTTGCTTCGCCCGTTCGACTTGGGTCGTGTTCGCCTGAGTGCGGGCCTGCCCGCTCCGCGCTCGATGCCTCGCCCGCTCCGCTCGAGTCGTGTTCGCCTGAGTGCGGGCCTGCCCGCTCCGCGCTCGATGCCCCGCCCGGCTCCGCCCACCTGCGGGGCTGGTCAAATGGTGCGGTTTCATGTGCAGGGGCTGTGTTCCGAATTACGATGTGATCTGTGCATGCTACCTGGTCCGGTCAGACTGGTTGGGTACTGCAGCCAGGTAATGGCTTCTGTGCGTGACGGGATGTAGTTTTCATACCACCTGTCGTCACGTACGGTAATGATGCTTCCCGGTGCATTTCAATACCACCAGAAAGGGAGAGCTATTGTAACCCGCCAGGTTTCCAACCTAAGCTGTCGTATGACACAAATGCTGGCCTGCTGGTTTATGGCAGGTGTGTCAGCATAATTGTATGCCAGGGAGGGGCTGCTACAGTCATGGCTGGGAAGCTGAGCTTCAATTCATACGCCTAACCGTTCCGGCTACTGCTAAGAAGAGCCTTGTGTGACAAACTGGCATGGAAGCATCTATGATTTTCTGGATTTGGGCATGACTAAGCCGACCAAACCCAACCAAACCGAGCACGTGATGGGAGGATCTGGGCCCACGAAAATCGCGCTGGGGCCCAGCTAGGTACAACGCGCCCAACGAACTCGCGCCGAGTCTCCAAAATATCACGCCTGGGACCAAAAATTCCCGTCGGTAGTCCCAAAACATCATGCTTGGAACATCAGAACTTCCCCAGGTGCTCACACAAATTGGCATCGATGGCCCCAAATAAGCACAAGTTGGTGACAAAAATCGTATCGAGACCCGATAAAAATCAAGACGGAACCCTCCAAAATAAGAAAAGATTCTGAAACATAAATGTCCAAGCCAGGAAAATCGCTCCAGATCCACAAACACACCACCAGATACCTTCAAAAATCGCGTACGGCCCCGACAAAACGTATCGCAGTGAAAAATTCGCCGCATGACAAAATATGACGCCGTAGACCAGAAAATTCAGGCCGGGACTCGGACTTTAAAAAATTCTGAAGATGTCGCCAAAAAATGCGTCGAGCCGAGAACACTGCCGTCGGAACACCCCGGAATCACGCACCTGGGCTCGAAAAGTCGCGCCGGGACCCAGATAAATTATACCGGAGCCTCAAAAATCGTGCTGGGTCCCATAAATGTGCTTCAAGAGCCCAAAATAAAAACAGCAGAATCCTAAGACCACAACGGGAGGCGGAAAATGTACCGGGCCCTAAAAAGCATGGGTGTAACCACGGTTTCGAAATGGGGGGGGCACACCAGGGACGCGGTAAGTTTTGACAGGATAAAGGAGTAGCCCCGCCTCCGCCCCCCAAAAAATCCTTGGATTTCATCCACTTCATTTTCAATGTCTGGTTTTCATATTTACCATTGATAAAAGTGATATACCGGGGACAAAAAGTCCCACAAGGATTAGCAAATTTCACTCCTTATCACTGCCTATGAAGTGTGGCGGATGCGCCGAAAGCGCAAGGCGGGTCTACACTTTTGGCGTCTTGGCGATCGTGCGTTATGAACTGGAATGCTTGAAAGTTCAAAATTGTGTATTTTTAATTGGTTTGCACCGGTGTAATTTCAGCAGTGTGAGGTCACTTATCAAGGGACACCAAAAGGAAAACCTTCGAACAGGATGGGGAATTAGGGTTCACGTCCGGCGACTCAGAAACGATTATGGTAGATTAGGCCCCTTTCACATGACAATTAAGTTGGTGCCTAATTATTTTATTAACAAAAATAAAAATGGCCCCTTTTTAAAAATAGTGGTCGAAATCCTGGGTCTTTTATATAATGATGGTAGGTGGGCCCCCTCCAAATCCGTCTCCCCCTAGCGACAATCCTAGGTACTCCACTGGGCCTAATGCATTGATAAAATGAACACATCTAATTTGGTTCGTGGAGTCACCTCATATATCGTATGAGGGCCTCAGTCCCTGTGCAAATAACTCCGATCCCTCGATAATGCTGAGAAAATGGAACAGGTCCAGTGACTGCGGGGGCCACTGCCCCCACAGTTAATACGCTGGAGGAGGCCCTGGGCTGAGTGTCACAGATAGTCCCCCTCCGCAACATGTACGAGAAGCAGCATGATGCAGTGTGGATCATGGTAGGAGACTGTGGATGAAGCATGAATGGTCGAACCTGCAATGCCCGTCGCCCGCATCGAAGAATTTCCTCACTTCCGGGATCCTCTTCTGTACTGGAAGCTCTCCCATATGTCCGAATGATCCTAATTGGGACCGGAATATAAAACTGAGCTCGGATTCCTCATGACAGACAAAATAAATATGAAACCATTCCGTATTCAATTCAAGTAACATACATCTGTCCAATAGAGTTAAAATACCAAATACGTCACAACTTGACGTCATGATGCGTATCATTATTCGATTACTGTACCGACTCGATAGGCCTTGTACTGTACCTTGTTAGATGACAATTGGTGTTTACAGGAGCCGGTGTGGTTATATATGTTGTCGCCTTGCTGTTACTCAATATACCTATATCGGGCGTATATCACCTTGTCCCTACCCAGCTCATTCCCAAGTCCCCTATCCAAGGCTATAGAAGACTAAGAAGACTACTAGAAGCTGTTGATCATAAAAAGTAATGTTCAAAATATATTTAACAAATGTAACCTTGCCTAACCTGGCCTAACCTTCCATGCAAGAAAGCAATTTTTTTAACTGGAAAATTTCATTCTTTTTCTAAAAAAATTGTCAGTATTAAAACCTATCCTAAGTCAGCCTGAAATGTTTGTGAAGACAAACAAATCATGTATTTTTGTTTGTAGAAAGTTTGTCTTATCAACAATAGCCTAAACTAGGACTTAACCAAACCTAATCCCCTTGTATGTTTCATGAAACATGAATGTGAATATGGAATGGAACATTAACGCATCTTCCGAATCACGTTCATGAACATCATATTCCAAAAGAAGATTTAAAAAATTCCCAAAACACCTTTTATCAAAATAATACCCATAACATGTATGTAAAACTTGTCTTGTGGTTACCTTCAACTGCAATAATACCAAAATAGGTACCATTGCTCTTGCAGACAGTTGTAATGTCGTATATTTTAAAAGCATGACTCAATGCTGGTTTTGATTCCTGACCTAATAAAGACAAAGACATAAAAGATCAGTGCAACTATGAGCCACGAGGGCCCTTCTTGGTTGCACTCTGTACACTGAACCAGTTGTCCACCAAATGTGTTGATCAACTCTCCCTGGAATACAGAAAAACAAGCCCCCTATTCTTATAATGATTGTCTATGCTGTTCTTAAAGATGTTCAGTGTGTTGCTACTGACAATGGTTTCTGGCACCTGGTTCCAGTGTTCTACTACCCTGTTGGTGAAGAAGGACTGTCTTAACCTTGTCCTGCTGTGATTAACTTTAATTTTGAATTGATGACCTCTAATTGCATCATTTCTGTTAAATTCAAACAGTTCCCTGAGATAACCCTGTTCCTGACCATGAACAAATTTAAAGACCTCGATGAGATCTCCTCTCAGCCTTCTATATCTAAGTGAAAACATTTTCAATTTCTTCAATCTTTCCTCATATGCCATAATGAATTAGGTATAACTTTAATAATGAGCATTGTCTAGCATGCTACCCAATGCTTCACAGCTTGATGGCTAATAAGTGTAGGGTGCCCATCTGTTTTCATGAGATGTCAATTGCATCAGGAAATATTGATCACAGCCAATTGCCTAGTATAAACTAATATGTTCTGAAATGGTGGCATCACATCCTGTCCATCATAATTGTGTTCCTGTGTTGGTGTCCAGATGTGGTTGTGTGCAATATCTGAGGCAGAAAGGAAGACACTAAGTGTTTTTGAGATGAAGAAGTGTTGAATCAACTTCATGTAGTGGTGAATTTTTCCTTAATCACATCTGAAAAGCTTTAGAATGACTTTCATAAATGTGGTATTTAAATAAACTATGGCAGCATGGCACTTTCAACATGATCTCATTGGGGTGGGTCACCAGTGGTGGGGAGATTAGTGAGGGATGGGTACCTGGTGCTGGCAGGCTGATAATCCTATCACACTTCATACACAACTTGAAAAATCATCAAGAATATCACAATTGAAGAAAACCACAAATATAAACAGTGTGAACCACCTTTGTATCAGTTGATAACTGCAAAATTTGTTTACCACACAAAACAATGCTGCCCCCAAATTCAGTTCATTGTCGCATGCTGTTCAAAATAGTGGGATGGGAAGTGAGACAGGTTTGTGGTTTTATGATTTGTATTTCCTTTTTTGTATTGATTTGATATGAAGGATGTGATGATGTAGAAAATGTGCTTGTCTTTAGCCTCTTTATTTTCTTACCTCATGTTTTTTTTTGCATTTGTTGCATGCATTCAATCTCTGGTGTAGACTTTTGCCCTCCCTGTGCATTTCAGTGGATATTTTATTTGCAGCTAGTGTGTCTCATCAAGCCATTTGCCATACCTTGCAGCCTGGCCCCTGAGGTCATTGTGTAATGTATGGTCACACTGGTGTACAAGCAAAAGGTTGGTGCATGTGAGATGGGCAAAAGGTGAACATTGTGCTGTGAGGTAATTGTTGAATTTTTATAATTTCTTTTTTCCAATGTAATGTTTATGAATGGGTTAATATGATTTGGTCACTCATTTCCTCTGTAAATGTATACTTTTCAGTTGACAGGCAAAATAACAACAAGAAAGGGGCTTATAGTTGGGTAATATAGCAGACAAATAATGTTAGGAAAAATAAAAATAGCATAACCCAACCTAACCTAACCTAGCCTAACATCCCATGTAGGAAAAATTTAAAGTGGAATTATTTCAACCTGAACAAACTGAGCCTAACCTGTGTTTGAAGAAAAAGGTCTAATGATTAAATAAATTATTTGACAACTTTTCCAACTAAAACACCTAACTTAGTCAAACATAATGCCTTTGTTGGCTTCATAGAGGTAAACTGTTTGTAAAACTTGTCCCATGAATATCTTCAATCACAATAATACTGAAGCTGTAAGGGAAGAAAGTACATTTTATCTTTCAGTGTAAAATCTGCTCAATAGACTGTGTTCCATGTTTGCCACAGGTTCATGATCATATTTATCACTCCTACCAGATGATGCTGTCAAATGATTAAACTTATGTGCTTCCTGCCATATTTGTACCACATTTATGTGTACCATATTTGTATCATGGCTACCATACAGTACCACATTTGCCTGATAAAATAACTGCTTTTTCATTCAGATAAAAGTACCAAAACTCTCTTGAAAAAGAGCTGTTTTTAAATAAAGAATTTTGGTAGATGCATTTTTTTTTGCACTGCATTTGGTGCACTTCTTCTCATGAGGGTCAGTGCACCTTTTTCTTCTGGTGTATATTCACCTTTTTCACACCACCAGGTGCATGTGGTGCTCCTTGTCAAGTTGTCAAGCTGTCTGCTGTACTTGTATACTTACAAACATACTTACTGATAAGATGTGCTCTTACTTTCAAGATTTTTGTCATCAACAAAAGAAGCTGCATTCATAGCATGGAGTCAGTGCTTGCATTGCCCTTCAAGCTGCTCGTGATACCGAATTTGAAAATCAAGAAACCATCATGGCTTCAGCAACCATCTGCAATGCAAATGTTTGCATTTATTCTGGTTTCCTACTTTTTGGTTACTGGAGGTAAGTACCTGATCTTCATAAACTATTGTTGTGCATGAATATCCATTGAACTGCTGTGACACATAGCCTCTGCAAAATAAACTTTGAGTAGTCTTATCAAGTTCTGAAATTGAGGCCCATTTTTGTCTCACCTCTATCCCATTTTGTCCTTCATATATCCCAGCAGCCTATGGCCCTGGCATGTCAGCTGGTCTATCCTAGTTCTGCAGGTGCTATATTTTGCACTACATCAGAACCCCAGAATCTTAAAATCCCAACAGCCTTATTGCAGTGCTCCAAAGTTTATTTGATGCCAGGGTGTTGAAGTGGAAAATGATCCTAGTAAAACAAGTGCAAGAGTGAAAAACTATGGTGAAAATAAGATAACTAATGAAATCATTGCATTGATTTAGGATGATAAGCACTAGCATCCCATACTTATTGCTGCATGTTTATTTTTTTCTGAAACTAGGTCATTGGCAGATCCATGGTGGATAATTTGGAACATATGCCTCTATGGAGACGTGGCACCTCTCTGAGTGGAAAAGGCATCTCTCCAGGACTTTCCAATGCACTCCTCCCCTTTGATGTTTCAGTCCAATGCATATAAATAGAAGAGGTGTCCCCCCTGGGTACAAAAGGCACCCCTGCGGAACGATCGAGTGCACCCCCGCTATCAAAAACTTAGTGGCGCCTCTTGGAGGAAATGATGCCCCTCTATACAAGTGTCCCTCCCCGATCAAAATTAATGGATCTGCCCATCAGCTAGGTATAGCTCACCAGATCAGGTGTGACACGAAGGCTGTGTGAAAGGTAAGTAGGGTGCAAGTTTTCTCACAAGTCTCAAGCAGATTTCCTTACTATTTCTTACCTTAGGTTAGCCATTTGGGACCAAATTAATACTATGAGATCAAATGCACCCGACCAGATAACAAACTATTGAACTATTTGGTAGTCATCTCATGCACGCATACTTCAGTCAATATCAGCACATGTCAAACATAGGTATAGCCCATATTTCACATGTGCATAAGTCCCTAGACCCTATCAGAATAGGATCTCCATGCATTGCTTACTTGATACCAATGTCGTCTTCAACTACATAAAGACATAAAGACATAAAAGATCAGTGCAACTATGAGCCACAAGGACCCTTCTTGGTTGCACTTTTGGACACTGAACCAGTTGCCCACCAAATCTGTATATCAGCCCTCCCTGGAATACAGAAAAACAAGCCCCCTATTCTTATAATGATTGTCTATGCCGTTTTTAAAGATGTTCAGTGTGTTGCTACTGACAATGGTTCCTGGCAGCTGGTTCCAGTGTTCGACTACCATGTTGGTGAAGAAAGACTGTCTTAACCTTGTCCTGCTGTGATTAACTTTAATTTTGAATTGATGACCTCTAATTGCATCATTTCTGTTAAATTCAAACATTTCCCTGAGATATCTCTGTTCCTGACCATGAACAAATTAAAAAATCTCGATGAGATCTCCTCTCAGCCTTCTATATCTAAGTGAAAACATATTCAATGTCTTCAATCTTTCCTCATATGCCATGTTGCCTATACCATTAACCATTTTCGTTGCCCTCTTTTGTACTCTCTCTAAAAGCCAAAAATCTTTCTCATAACTATGGGTCCAAGCTTGGACACAGTATTCTAAATGTGGCCTGACATATGCACAGTAAAGCTTCCTGATGACCTCCTCAGTTTTGTATGACACATTCCTCTGTATTTCCCCAAGCATTCTTAGTGCCTTTTTCCTAGCTTCTTTGATCTGTTCTGATGCCCCCAATTTTGTGTTCAAAATAACACCTAAGTCCTTCTCCCGCTGAGTCACAGATAATACTTGGCCACCCATCAAGTATGGCGCCTTCATATTCTGCCTACCTACATGCATGACTTTGCACTTATCAAAATTAAACTTCATTTGCCATTTTTCGGACCACTTTACAGGCTCGTCTAAGTCGTTCTGCAGCAAAACCTGCTCATTGTGTCCTGTTATTGCCCTAAAGATCTTCAAAGCATCCGCAAATGTCAAAACCTTACTTCTTAGGCCACATTCAATGCTATTCACAAATATAATGAACAATAGTGGCCCCAGTACCGACCCCTGAGGGACTCCACTAAGAACAGTTTGCCATGATGACTTTGTACCATTTAGCATTACTCTCTGCTGTCTATCTGAAAGCCACAACTCTATCCATTTTAGGATGCTACCTGTAATGCCATGGACCTGAAGCTGCATCATTAACCGTTTATGGGGTACCTTGTCAAAGGCCTTACTAAAGTCAAGATATGCTACATCAACCTGATTTCCCTGATCAAATTGTTCTGTGGCAACATTCAAAAAGTCCAAGAGATTTGTGAGACACGATCTCCCTTTTCTAAACCCATGTTGAGTATCTTGAATCAATCTGTTTCCTTCCAGAAAACTAACCATTCTATCCTTGATAATTTATTCGAGTACCTTGCAGATTAGGGATGTGAGGCTTACGGGCCTATAATTTTCAACTTTCCCTCTCTCTCCTTTCTTGAAAATAGGAACTACATTTGCCCTTTTCCAATCTGTTGGAATTTCATTTTGTGAAACTGATCTACAAAATATTATACTAAGTGGAATTGCCAGTTCCTTTTCAGCTTCCCGCAATACCCTAGCATAAATTCCATCAGGTCTTGCTGCCTTGTTTGGCTTTATTTTTCTGATATAATTGAAAACAACATCACTATCAACGAAATCAATATCGTGTATCTGATCACCTGTCACTGAACTGTGGTTCACGGTTGGCAGATTTGTCACATCCTCCACTGTAAACACTGATTTAAACTGCTTGCTCAGCTCCTCAACCATCTCACCATCCTCACTCAATATAGTCCCATTTACTTCCAGTGGACCAATTGTGCTTAGTTGCACTCGCCATCTCTGAACCAAGGCGTGGGGAATTTCTCCCTGAGCCGGATATGGGATTGCATGCTGCACTCTCGCCACAACTGTTAGTTTACCGGTTGCAATTGGGCTTGCACATTCCGAAGTCAAATCATTGTGTCGCTTCAAATGCGAGTCTCGAAGTGAGGTGAACGACCCGAATTTAAATGTCCTTCAATGATATCCGAAGTGAGATGTTTGCGATGTTAGCGCGTGCAATAATTTAAGTGTCTTTCAGTGATGTCAAGCTTGCACAGTGTTAAAATATTGGTTTTGAATTAGGTGTGAGATGTCGAAACGAGTATAGTAGGATGTCGAAATGTGTCATGGAAGCATGCCAATTGAAATATCGTTTCAGTTCTTGAAACTCAATTTCGAGCCAATAGTATACTCACAAGTGCATGTTTTTCATTTTATTTGTGGGACACCTGATACAGGGATGCCTATACTAACGTTAACGTTAACGATTGCGAAACCATGGTATCAGCAGATGGCATTGCTTAGCAGACCACATCATAGATGATCTCTGCACCTGGAATTGTGCTACGAGGTGCTTGTGTATCACAATCCGTAATGTTGAACATAAGCATGACACTTATACACGAAATACGTTTAGAAATGAATCACGGTGACCTCATAAGCACACATAAACAAGCACGATGTCGATACTTCCCTGAACGGATGTCTATTCAGTGCTCAGTAAGTGGCATATTCCACCCTGTTTCACGAATAATTTAACACTGAGCTTGCATCTCGATCGTCTATGTTGTATTCATAATATTGGTTCGCCGAAGGCTTGACGAGACAAGCCGAAGTACAGACCTTTCGAACCATGTATCCATATATTCCAGTGAAGTCCGATAATCGTCCAAAACCAAAGTTGCCCCTGGATAGATTGACTTTTAAGAACTACATGGGGAGAAATACTCTAAGCATATGTATAAATTGTATCATGCCATGCTTAACAATGTTATTTAAGGTGGCCTCTGAAGCCAACCTTCAGGCATTTTTATCGCTGCTTATCGCGTGATGATATAAGTCTGAAACTTGTTCAATTTTCCAAAAGTTATTTTGCACTTATGCCAAAAACACTACGGCTCCAGGCAGACATTCTGGAGGGCATGTGGGACCAATTTTTACAGTTTCATAGCTTTCAAAGTCAGTCAAATATCTACGCGTTATGTTCATAAGCACTATCTTATGGCGAATAAGATTCATAAACACTATCTTTGATGCAGAACACATATGTTGCACATTTTGAGGTATTAAACATGCACAAATGGCGCAGGCGGTTCCAGGGTAAGAATGTAGGATTTTGTGGTGGTTTTCCTTAGTTATTTGAGCTTAAGGACGCTTCGGCCAAAATTGGATAGTTTAGTTGGTGGTTTTCAGCATGATAAAACATGCCTTTTGCACGCTACATCAAGGTCAGCCTTGCATGGGAGGCATATGTGTTAGGCATGTTCAAGTAAAGGGAATATTGGCTCATAGGAATTAGAGAGTGGTCAAGCCTGACTGTCCCTGGTGTTTCAGAACGCGTGCAACTTTACGTATGATTTATGCACTGACCGATACACAAGATGTTGCGGGTAGAGGCGTACTCAGGGTAAACAAATAAGGCGGTTACTCCATTTTGTGTATCTGGCGCCGCCTACCAGATTATTTATTTATTCGTAGAGGAGCATTCGGTATACTATTAAAAACGGCTTTGTGCTGGCCAAGTGTTTCTCCCAAATTTCGGCTACCCTGGATATGCATCTGATTTTCTTAATTGACGTTCTGTAGCCCACAATTGAGAGAGCTATCAATTTGGAGTCGATTGGCAGTAATTGGACCCGAATGTTAGACTAAGTCTCAGAGATATAGTACAACATATATAAGTTTTCTTTGTATGGAAAGTTAATTAACGATTCGAGCTTTTGAACAATATTTTGGTTAACAAAAATGTTCCATTGGTTAGAGAGATCTCAAGGAGGACTCGGGGACGAGTGGTCTAGGGGTAAGATGCTCGTCTCACAATCGAAAGGTTGTGGGTTCGAGTCTCACCTGTCGCTACCCTTCGCCCTCGACCAATCGGCGTGAGAGATTGGCGACGCTACATGACTCAACGGTCGACGTGTCGTAAAAACAAATGACCGACCAAGGAGGACTCAATAAGCCCCCATAACAAAGGAATGCTTTCACATGCTCTACACGATGGGGCTAAAGCCGAAGCGTATGAACTGGTATGACAAAAATCGGATGATCTTTCAAAAATGGGTGGTCAAATAGAAATAACTAAAATCAAGCTGAGGACTAGTTTTCATATTTGCTTAATTTCTGAATCATATACTACTTTTAAATTGGGGGTGAAAAATATAGTACACTAAAGCCTTGATCTTTGATCTTGATCTTAACTGAACCATGCAGTATCCTTGATCGTAATTTCCTTGTTGAGAATGACCGGCAAAAGCGGGTGATGGCGATGATTGCATTTATACTGTCAAACAGCACCATTCAATCTCCAAATGAGAAAAACGAGACGACAATTTTGTGGAGAAGATAATGTTTCTGGTGGCAAAAAACTAAGAGCAGCCTATTTTTCCAACCATGGTGATGACTTTGTGGGACCAGGTGGACGGCGTTGCGCTTCGCCAGAGATGGTTCCACCAAGTTCTTCCAGGCAGGAGTTAACCCTTGAAAGGGGCCTCCTGAGTCTAATAAAGTTTAAAGATTCATATCCGCCTTCACCGACATATTTCGTCACTACTGAGATCCCCATCATGGATTTCGACGCCTCAGATTCTGGAAGCATGGATAAGCAGTCTCATGGAGGCTCCTCTCGCGTTCTGGGGACCTCCCTCATATCCTACTGCCTTCTCTTCCGTTTTAGAGGGAGGGATTCCTTAATTGGAAAGGACTTATATTCAGCATTTGGTAAGGGGTAAGTGGTTCCATACTTCTCCATGAGCAAAGCCATCACTAAGTTATTGCTTTGGGGTGCAGCCTGTAGAGCCATTTCAGAACGATGGTGCTCCTTTTTAACGTTCTTGAGGCGCTGTGGATATTCATAGGGACGTTTTTAGGGGCCGTAAACGTTCGTAAGGGTCCATGGATGTTTGTAGGGGTCCAAACACGATAGTAAAGGTCCGTGAACTCTCGTAAAGGTCTGTAGTTATTCGTAAGGGTTCATCGACCTTAATAAGAGCTAGATGATGCTCGTAAGAAACCGGAGAAGCTTGTAAGAACCTGTGCACGTGTCTATGAATCCGAATGCGGTCGTGAGGGCTTTCGAACTTTTGTGGACGCTGCATGACATTTGCAGTCGATGCGCCCATAAATCCCAATAACCAACCAATCCAACTTTCGTAGATTGCAACTATTCAGACATTGTAACCCTCACTTACTGTTCTTCCCTCCCATCACTGTCGCAATTCGAGAAACCACCAAGTCTTCATCATTGACATCCCGGAACCATTACCTAAAACCATTACCTAAAACCCGTCCTATTAGATACATTTCACCCGGGTGTGTCTTGCAATTCAAGCTGGTTCCATGTAGACTCCGTGGGACTTTCGTGTGTTCTTTGTGTTCCATACTGAGATTTATACACATCCGGACGGTCAATAAACAGCAGTGCCTATTGCATGTTCCCTCATGCTTTATTTATTTGTCAGTACCACATGCTGGTGCTTGTATTTTTCTTGGTTGCTCAGCTATGGCTATGCGACCATGATCTGTGCCAGAAAGATAAACTTATAAAAAAATATATTCATTGTAAACAAGGTCATGCCAAGGGATTCATAGAATGTAATCTAAGTCCGACAGAGCACCATTACTAAGCTTCATGGAAGCAGTTCTACAGGTGCATTCACTAGGAGCAGTTCCCTTAGCCAGCCTTGGTTTCTGTAGGCCAGCATTTCTCAACAACTCTGAACATAACCAGCGACACTGACCAGCTTCTGTATGCAGGCATCATCTACGACATCATCAATGAGCCTCCCAGCATCGGATCGACGACGGATGATCGGGGACATTCCAAACCAGTAAGCTTTTTGTTGGTTGTTAGGCATATTAGTGTGATCGACATCTAGTGACAGTGTTAAAATATTGATTTCTCGTTAGGTGTGAAATGTCGAAACGAGTGCAGTAGGATGTCGAAACCGTTATGGAAGTAATGTTACTTGAAATCTTGTTAAGTCCTGCAAACCCAGGTTTGAGACAATTGCGTTCATAGGACTGTTCCCGTGTTGTGTGTTTTGAAAGGTACCTATTTGGGGATACCGATATCAATGATAACGATACAAACACCTATGCTATAAACTGGCATTATATAACATGGCACATCATAGGTAATCCCTTCACCTGAAACTGCCCTAAGGGATGTTGGTTATCATGATCTCGGATCCGTTATGGTTAGCATAAGCATGATACTTGTAAATGGAATACAGTTAGAAACGAGGCATGAAGACTTCACAAACACGCACCAAGAAGCACGATGTCGATACTTCCTTGGAAAGGATGTTGAATCAGTGTTCAGTAAGTGGTATATTCTACCCTATTTCGCGAATAATTTATCACTGTCTAGTGACATGTGAAAAGTTCAGCGGAGCGTTGTACTATCATTTTCATGTGTATCATTAAAAAAAAAAATATTTCAGTATTAATCAGACATTCATCAACAAATGACGAATTATACGCAGACAGATGTTTCGACACGACCCTTCCGTAGGTTCTGTTCGCTATCAAGCTGATCTAGATATGCAATCCACAAAGTCATAATGGCCCAGGTAGTCGAAACACCCTAAAGCCATAGACCACCACCACCACAACCAACACTAAGTCTACCTTCAGATGGCGTTCCTGCCGTACCGGGTGAATGGCCAGTACATCATGGAGGGACTGGCCTCTTCCTTTCTCTTCACGCTCGGTGGGCTTGGCTTCATTCTACTGGACCATACGCACAACCCGGCCACGCCTCGCAGCAACAGGATGATGCTAATCTGCGTGGGCTTCTCCTGCATCTTAGTCTCCTTCGTCGCCTGCTTTACATTCATGAGGATCAAGTTGCCGTGAGTAGCCCACATCGTTAGGGTAGTGATGAACAGGTCGAATTTTTGCTGGACTGTCGGCGTGAGCTCTGCTTCAGCACTATCATTATGAGCGAACACGAAACCCTTGCCGATATTTCCAATGAGTGGAGGGGTGTGCAATACTTAAAATTCGTGATGATATAAGAAGTACAGAAACAGGTTTGGTTGAATATTATGTTGAATTGCCACAACAGGTACCGAACGACTGCTTCGAAAATTTATTGCAATTAATTGGTGTCTTACTTCGTTTAATGACAGTTTGTTTGTTTTTTGCTGTAAGAAGTTAAATATCAGCACTGCAGAAGGTTCAAATACGGCTGTTTTAGTGGTTGTTTTCAATATCGTCGGGAACTTTCGCATTGTGTTGTGGCCATAATTATCACTCATGTTTCAGGTACTACTTGCTGACATAGAGCACCAGCTGATCGGCCGTTGCTGCCACCGGTTCATCGGCACTGATTTCGGAGCGGTGTATGTGTATGTGGAGTATGTGGCTTGAGGGAAAATGGCTTTTGCCTGTTTACAGACCTCCGGTTGGTATGTCGCGATTGCTGTCATTGTGTTGTCTTGGGGAAGTACGTTGAGTTATTCGCATCGCGTATATGCGCATTTCATGGCCGATGATACCGGTGTCGTGATACCCATCTGCAGGTGGTCAAATTGCACGCCACGTCAATTGGGCATGACTTTTTCTATTGTCAGGAATAAAGGCGTTGATCTGACTAATACCGTTTTATCGTTCCTGGTGTCCCATTAATACAATCAAGATCGGACAGATCGTCAAAAAACAGTTTTACCCGGAACTTACTGGGGATTCTCTAACACCCCTCCCCATTCAGCTGCTTTTCTAAAATCAGCGTTTAGCTACTCAGCTTTGTCGTTATAGCCATTCGCACTTGTAGGAATAGGGATGGGAGATATATGTGAGAGATGAGGGGGAGAGAAAGATAAAGATATAGATAGACGGAGAGAGAGATAGAGAGGTAGAGAGATAGAGAGATAGAGAGATAGCGAGATAGCGAGATAGCGAGATAGCGAGATAGCGAGATAGCGAGATCGCGAGATAGCGAGATAGCGAGATAGCGAGATAGCGAGATAGCGAGAGAGAGAGAGAGAGAGAGAGAGAGAGAGAGAGAGAGAGAGAGAGAGAGAGAGAGAGAGAGAGAGAGAGAGAGAGAGAGAGAGAGAGAGAGAGAGAGAGAGAGAGAGAGAGAGAGAGAGAGAGGGGGGGAAAGAGAGAGAGAGATATATATATACATATATATATATATATATATATATATATATATATATATACATATATATATATATATATATAATATTGAAGAGGGGTCGCACATATGCTAAGTACAGTTTTTTATGACTTACTTGCTCTTATATATCACACTTCTATTAATGAGTCCCAGCATTCTGAGTGCCCTGTTCCTAGCTGAGATACATTGTTTTTTCTGCTTTAAAGTATTTTGAAACCAACACACCTAAGTCCCCTTCCTCTTCAATAACATCCAGTTCCCTCCCTCCCATTGTATATCTGAAAGTCTCACCTCCAGACCCCAGATGCATAACCTTACACTTGTCATAGTTGAAAGACATCTGCCATTGATCAGCCCACTTTTTTAGGTCCTCCAAGTCTAGTTGAATATTTATAGATTGATCACACCTGTTTGCCACTCCTACCAGGTTAATGTCATCAGCAAATTTGAACACTATTCCTCAGCCCTACCTCAATGTTATTCACAAAGATGATAAAGAGAAGTGGCCCTAGAATAGAGCCCTGCGGTACTCCACTCAGAACATCCTTCCAATCAGATTTACATCCATTTAACATTTGTTTGCTTGTTTGCTTCCCCTCAACCATGCTTCAATCCAACCTAGAACTTTACCAACAATCCCATGTTGCTGTAGTTGATGAATTGGCCTCCCATGTGGAACTTTATCAAAAACTTTGCAAAAGTCCAGGTACACAACATCCATCCTGCTTTGATTGTCTACTTCTGTAGTAACATACTCCATGAACTCCAAAAGGTCAGTTAAACAAGACCTTCGAGATCGAGGTCGAGGTCACAGAGATAACCAGGTTCCGAACTATGCACTTATATCTAATTATACTTAGAATCGTTGCATTTTAATTAAATAATATTGAATTATATGACACATTTGGCTCAAAACGGAGCCTTGTGGGACGTGATAGTCTGGCTAGGTGACTTCCTGGGTCTTTGTGTTAATTTTCCTTGATGTCGATTTTGAAACAACGGTTACTCTGTCCTTGAGAGGGATCGGGGCCCTCTCTATCAGCCCCCCTATTTACGGGATACTTACGGGATAATAACAGCCCAGGTCCCTCCATGGGCGGGGGACGTTTTATGTCGTACCAGGAACCCTCCTCTTCTGCTCAGGCTATCTCCGTGGCTCAGAGACATCTTCATCCGCCTGAGGCCCGCTGTCAGCTCTGCACACGTGCAAAAAAATCGTCAAGGCTGTCTACTACACGAAAACCATTCGCTGAAACTGTATCCCTGGCAAGTTCTAGCCTTCGTCGATAATTTACATGTTAAACATGGTGTGCAGCTTCACTGGCTACAGCCTCGGGCTGTGAAGCTCAATAGAAAAAGAAAGGATGATCGATGACTGCAATCAGAAAGAAGAAAAATAGATTGGTTCTATTAAGCGAAATTATGGATGTACTACACATGTGCGATGAATTAACTAATCTGGGAAAATAGCACGAACGTCGTCAATAGTCAGTGGCGAACCTAGGATTTGCGCCAGGGAATGGGAAGCGGGCTAAGGGATTTGAAGGGGGCCCACCTACTCCCATTAAAAAAAGTCTGGATTTCGACCACTGATATTTCAAAGATTTTTATTTTATTTTTCAAATCAAATAATTAGTGCTAAACTTAATTGTCCTGTGGAGGGGACCCAATCTACCACCGTCGTTTCTGAGTCACGGATTTCAACCATAACTCCCATCCTTTTCGAAAGGCTTTTTCCATCCTTTTGGTATCCATGTAAAAGTACCTCACACTACGGACATTATACGTGCACAAATCACTGAAAAATGTAAAAATTTCAAATTTCTGGCATTCCAGTTAATAACGTTCAGTCGCCAAAACGCCAGCGTTCTTGCACTTGTACACCCGCCTAAAGCGTTCTGCGCATTCGCCACACTACCTGCGATTCTCCGGTTTCTGCTAGGCTTCCCACGTCTTGCTAATGGACACATTTCATGTCGTCACAGGTGGTTTTTTTCTCAAGTTTCACTAGTGATTTGGTTTTTAAAGACGATGGTGGCATTCATTTATTTCTTAAAAATCCATAAATTACTTCAATAATTCAAAGAAGCACCTCAGAATGCCACGCCTCGTGATTGGTCAAAATATTTGTGACGTCACATCTGTAGAGCTGAGCGATGCTTGACCGCAGGGGCGGTCGGGCCATGTAAGGCACTAAGGCAGCGTCTCACCTGAGTAGAGCTGGAAAGTATATTTCTACGTTATTTTCGTGCAAATGATGCTTTCATTCACTGGAAAATAGCTAAGTTGAAAAAACTGGAAACAAATATGGATTGGTGATTCTTAATTATAGTGAAAATTGAAGTTCACATTTACATCTTAGCTTCAAAACAGCTCTATAGCCGGTCCGCAAAGGCATGCCTCTGGCAGATGTCGCCACATAGTGCGCATTCGTTTCATAACAAGCGCAGGGTATGCGGCCTTTTGGAGTGGAGTCCATTCTACTCTTAATAGATATCGCTATGTGAGAGACACCTTTGAGGTACATCAGGCCATGGTTTGCACAAAGTTGTTCCAATTGATTCGTGAAAATAAGGGAATGTGCGGAATTTATTTATTTATTTATTTCACGATACATGCCCTCCACGTACTCATAAAAGTCATAAAGTCATAAAGTATTAAGGCTTAATAAGAGCCACAGGGGCCCATCTGGGTTAAGCCTATCTAGAAAAGGTACTAGAATGTACATACTCCCACCCCAATCAATCCCTTAAGCTATATATCCCAGCCCATCTAACACCACTCACTTGCTACCGCCTAACACCCTCAATAATCACAAGCTCCTCCCATCACACCCATCGTGCCACCATAGACAACCTCATCAGCATCACATCCCGAAGGAAGGTGCCGAATCCACTGCTAGGCACATCCCACAGAAATTCATAAAGCGTTCAGACTTAATAAGAGACTCACTTGCTATTGCATAATACACTCAACAATTACAAACTCCTCCCATCATACCTATTGTGCTACCATAGACAATCTCATCAGTATCACATCCCGAAGGAAGGTGCTGAATCCACTGCTAGGTACACCCTATATAAAGTTATAAAGCATTTAGACTTAATAAGAGACTCACTTGCTATTTCATAACACAGTCAACAATTACAAACTCCTCCCAACTCCCACTCCTCCCTGTCGATCAACCTTCCCTGGAATACAGAAAAACAATCCCCTATTCTTATAATGATTGTCTATGCCGTTTTTAAAGATGTTCAGTGTGTTGCTACTGACAATGGTTCCTGGCAGCTGGTTCCAGTGTTCTACTACCCTGTTGGTGAAGAAAGACTGTCTTAACCTTGTCCTGCTGTGATTAACTTTAATTTTGAATTGATGACCTCTAATTGCATCATTTCTGTTAAATTCAAACATTTCCCTGAGATATCCCTGTTCCTGACCATGAACAAATTTAAAAACCTCGATGAGATCTCCTCTCAGCCTTCTATATCTAAGTGAAAACATGTTCAATTTCTTCAGTCTTTCCTCATATTCCAGGTTGCCTATACCATTAACCATTTTTGTTGCCCTCTTTTGTACTCTCTCTAAAAGCCAACAATCTTTCTCATAACTAGGGGACCAAGCTTGGACACAGTATTCCAAATGTGGCCTGACATATGCACAGTAAAGCTTCCTGATGACCTCCTCATTTTTGTATGACACATTCCTCTGTATTGCCCCAAGCATTCTTAGTGCCTTCTTCCTGGCTTCTTTGGTCTGTTCTGATGCCCCAAATTTTGTGTTCAAAATAACACCTAAGTCCTTCTCCTGCTGAGTCACAGATAGTACTTGGCCACCCAACAAGTATGGAGCCTTCATATGCTGCCTACCTACATGCATGACTTTGCACTTATCAAAATTAAACTTCATTTGCCATTTTTTGGACCACTTCACTAGCTCGTCTAAGTCTTTCTGCAGCAAAACCTGCTCATTTTGCCCTGTTATTGCCCTAAAGATCTTCAAATCATCCGCAAATTTCAAAACCTTACTGCTTAGGCCACATTCAATGCTATTCACATATATAATGAACAATAGTGGCCCCAGTACCGACCCCTGGGGGACTCCACTAAGAACATTTTGCCATGATGACTTTGTACCATTTAGCATCACTCTCTGCTGTCTATCTGAAAGCCACAACTCTATCCATTTTAGGATGCTACCTGCAATACCATGGACCTGAAGCTGCATCATTAACCGTTTATGGGGTACCTTGTCAAAGGCCTTACTAAAGTCAAGATATGCTACATCAACCTGATTTCCCTGATCAAATTGTTCTGTAGCAAAATTCAAAAAGTCCAAGAGATTTGTGAGGCACGATCGCCCTTTTCTAAACCCATGTTGAGTATCTTGAATCAATTTGCTTCCTTCCAGAAAACTAACTATTCTATCCTTGATAATTGATTCGAGTACCTTGCAGACTAGGGATGTGAGGCTTACTGGCCTATAGTTGTCAACTTTCCCTCTTTCTCCTTTCTTGAAAATAGGAACTACATTTGCCCTTTTCCAATCTGTTGGAATTTCATTTTGCGAAACTGATCTACAAAATATTATGCTAAGTGGAATTGCCACTTCCTTTTCAGCTTCCCGCAATACCCTAGCATAAATTCCATCGGGTCCTGCTGCCTTGTTTGTCTTTATTTTTCTGATATAATTGAAAACAATATCACTATCAATGAAATCAACATCGTGTATCTGATCACCTGTCACTGAACTGTGGTTCACGGTTGGCAGATTAGTCACATCCTCCACTGTAAACACTGATTTAAACTGCTTGCTCAGCTCCTCAACCATCTCACTATCCTCACTCAATATAGTCCCATTTACATCCAGTGGACCAATTGTGCTTGAAACTTTACTTAGCTTGTAGAAACTAAAGAACTTTTTACTGTCCCCATTACAGTTCCTAGCCAAATCCAATTCTTTTGCTCGCTTTGCTGCTCTGATTTTCTGCTTCACAGCGTCTCTAGATTTTTGATACGACCTTAGATTTACGATATTTGAAGCCTCCTTAAATATTCTAAATGCACCTTTCTTAGCCTTAATTGCTTTCATCACATCTGGTGTAAGCCATGCTGGCTTTCCTACCCTTCTTTGCGCCTTTGCTTTTGGGGAACATGTCTAATCTGAATTTCCCTCAAGTAGGATTTGAACTTTTCCCACATTTCACAGGCATTTAAATCAAAGAATTCTTCTTCCCATTTTATGGCACTTAAAGCCTCTCTCATGCAGGCAGTCTGCCCTGTTAAAATTTGGAATCTTTGCCAAATTATCCTTGATTGTCCCTGATACCTGTGCCTTGAATCTCACTATGTTATGGTCACTTCTTCCCAGAGTTTCTCCTACAGTCAAGTCTTGAACTAAATCACTTAAATCTGAGAAGACAGGGTCCAGGAATGAGCCCTGCCTGGTTGGTTCCATTACAAACTGGTGTAAGAACAAGTCCTCTTCAAGGCATTTCCTAAACAGTTTACATGATGGGGAGCCAACACCAACATTTTCATATCCTTTTAGATTAAAGTCACCAAGAATAAGGCATTTCCTCTGAAAGTTTCTACTGATTTCCTCACAAATCACCTTATCAAGCTCCAGTTGCTGAGAATGTGGCAAGGTTCCTGATCGATACAAAGCTCCTATCCTCAGTTTATTGTTGTTGCCTTTTCCCACAGCAACATCAAGCCAAATGGACTCCACAGACACATTTTTCACCCCATCTACTACTTTTTGAGAACTGTATAAGCTATTCACATAGAGCATTACACCACCCCCTTTCACTGCTGGACCCCTATTGCATGAAAACATATTGTATCCCTGGATCTCATAGTCCTGCAAGTTATCCCCAAAATATCCCTCACTCACCCATGCCTCAGTAATGCAAACAAAATCTGGTTTCTCCTCAGCAACATAACACTTGAACTCATCAAATTTGGATCGAATGCTCTGAGCATTAAGCATCATACACTTAACAAAAGTTCCAAGACCATCTTTGGCTTTTTTATGTTGAGTAGCTCTATCATCTCTGGATGAGCCACCACTCTGCCCCCTTGATCTACTGCTACCACTATTTGCTGACTGTGAGGTTCTATTGCCTATGCTGTCACTATTGACATATCCCTGAGATGGCAATGCCAATTCTTCCCTCCCCACCCCATTATCTAGTTTCCCTGAAGGACATGTTCGTATACTTTGCCTAACACTTGCACCCCCTTCTCAGAGAAGTGCAAGCCATCCCTCTGATAGAGGTCAGATGAGCCATAAGTACTGTGGCTGTTATGGACAGTCCGGGTCCATAACAGAAGAAAGGATAACTCAAAGATACTTAGAAAGAAAGGATACTTAGAAGATATTTGGTCAATAGTGGGAGCAGATGCGCAACAAACATTCTACACCAACATAATACAATACCCATATCACTATCTACACTGCACACACCGTGCTTGCAACACGAGCTATACACGAGTAGTTTATAGAAGTGATAGGAGAGCGATGGCTTAAAAGTGAGTTCATAGTGTACACACATCCATTGTGTAAGTTTTTTTTTGTGCGACAAGTGTTGTTCGCGGAGATAAACTAGTGCATGTTTCTTGAAGATGGACAGCCTCGATGTTTTTGTTTCAGTAGGAAGTTTGTTATAGTGGAAGACAGACGAGTAGAGAAGTCTCCTGCGGCCCGCCTCTCTGTGTATGGCTGGCAGGTGCAGGTGGTCGTCTGCACGCGAATGACGGTTTCGCAGGGTAGAGTTTGCAGTGATTTAACTGGCAATGTGCGTTGGCTCACCCGTCAGAATGATCTTGTGGAGCAAAGTAAGGCTGTGAAATAGATGCAGATCAGCTGCGGTGAGTAGACCCAACTCGTTACGGACATCAGAAATATGATACAATTTCCGTAGACTTGACACGACTATAGTGGCGAAGTTAATGATCTTGTCTAGTCTGTGGATATTTGCTGCCGCCCGTTCCCGTAAACAGATATGCAGTAGCGGATATTGGATATAACTAGGCTATTGACTATAGTGAAGAGGGTATGTCCATGCTATTAGCAACGCATTCGCATTCGCATTCAGCATCCTATTCGCATACTCTCCGAATTCTTTCATTTTTTCAGGATATGATCTTCGTCGCTTGCAAAAGTAAGGCAAACAACGATTCTTCAGTAGGACGAGCGGTTCGATCTCCAGGGGTCCAGAGAGGTCACTCGGGTCAAAAACGGTGTACCGTATAAAATTCGAAGTATTTTACTTAGCCGAATGATTCCAACGCCTAGATGTCCGCTGTCCATCAAGGATGCAGCACATCGAATTACGTGAACTTCAATGTCAAAGTTTGACCTCAGGTCACCGAAGTTGGTTTTACTAATGCACTATATCTATTTACGGGGTACCGAATAAAATAATGGTGACACATTGGATATACCTGATTTTTGCAGGTCATAGTCTACATAGCACGTACATGGAGCACATCAATCAAAATGACCCATTATGGCCACTGATTCATCACCGTTCGCCAAAAATGCCCCAAAAATGCAACTATACCAAATTCTTGTCTACCCGATAATTTCCACAACATTTTACTTGGCACGACGAAAAAACACCCAGACATTGGTTATGGCCCATGGATGCAGCACATTGAAGCATCTGTCCTACAATCGCATAGTTTGACCTATATTCGCAAAATACTGTTTTGACCACGCATTATTGCCATATACGGGGTACCTGATAATACCCTCCTAAACACATTCATCGGATGGACATTAGTGCCAAAAAACTCCTATCGGACAAGAAAGCAGCACATCCAAGCATGTCACCTTCAAGCTCACTATTTGACCTCAGGTCAACTTAGACTTTAACATTACACCCTATGGGAATATCACGGTGTACCGAATACATTTTTTCTGAATACATTTATCGGATGGATATTAGCGTCGAATAATCGCCCACCGAGCAAGGATGCAGCACATCCGAGCACGTGCCCGTCAGCGCAAGCGTTTGACCTCAGGTCAGGTTTAACGAAATTCAGAAAAAAGAAAGTAGTCCACTTGGGTACCGTATGTGGGCCAAACGAAGCATCTAATGTAGACTATCTCAACACTGATGCATGCACTAGCAACACAAGAAGCAGCACACTGCGTGACCTGACCTCCCTGTATTCAGGGAAATTTTATTCGGTACACCGTGATATTCCCATAGGGTGTAATGTTAAAGTCTTCGTTGACCTGAGGTCAAATGGTGACCTCGAGTGACCAGTTGACTTGGTGTGCTGCATGCCACGATGATAGCGGTGGCTCAAGCGTTTGAATGATTGCAATAAGTGAATTCTCCGGCAAGTTATGCGGTACCCCAGATTTGACCCGGCTGACCTTTTCGCCTCTAAAGGCGAAATGGTTCGTCGTAGCAGAAAATAGTCTCGGGATGCATTTACGGGTATGTCTGCGAAGGTTGTGTCAAATTTTCAGACGAATCGGAGAACATTGGTGAATTCGTTTCTGAATGCGTTGTTGAATGGGACGCTAGTGCTACCTGATGAATTGCGTCATCGATAGAGGTCAGGTCACGCAGTGTGCTGCTTCTTGTGTTGCTAGTGCATGCATCAGTGTTGAGATAGTCTACATTCAATGCTTCGTTTGGCCCACATGCGGTACCCAAGTGGACTACTTTCTTTTTCTGAATTTCGTTAAACCTGACCTGAGGTCAAACGCTTGCGCTGACGGGCACGTGCTCGGATGTGCTGCATCCTTGCTCGGTGGGCGATTATTCGACGCTAATATCCATCCGATAAATGTATTCATGGAAATTGTATTCGGTACACCGTGATATTCCCATCGGGTGTAATGTTAAAGTATAAGTTGACCTGAGGTCAAATGGTGAGCTTGAAGGTGACATGCTTGGATGTGCTGCTTTCTTGTCCGATGGGATATTTTTTGGCGCTAATGTCCATCCGATGAATGTATTTAGGAGGGTATTATCAGGTACCCCGTTGATGGCAATAATGCACGGTCAAAACAGTATTTTGCGAATATAGATCAAACTATGAGATTGTAGGACAGATGCTTCAATGTGCTGCATCCAGGGGCCATAACGAATGTCTGGGTGTTTTTTCGTCGTGCCAAGTAAATTTTTGTGGAAATTATCGGATACACAAGAATTTGGTATAGTTGCATTTTTGGGGAATTTTTGGCGAACGGTGATGAATCTGTGGCCATAATGGGTCATTTTGATTGATGTGCTCTATGTACGTGCTATGTAGACTATGACCTGCAAAAATCAGGTGTATCCAATGTGTTACCATGATTGTATTCGGTACCCCGTAAATAGATATAGTGCATGAGTTAAACCAACTTCGGTGACCTGAGGTCAAACTTTGACATTGAAGTTCACGTAATTCGACGTGCTGCATCCTTGATGGACAGCGGACATCTAGGCGTTGGAATAATTCGGCTAAGTAAAATACTTCGAATTTTATACGGTACACCGTTTTTGACCCGAGTGACCTCTCTGGACCTCTGGAGATCGAACCGCTCGTCCTACTGAAGAATCGTTGTTTGCCTTACTTTTGCAAGCGACGAAGATCATATCCTGAAAATATGAACGAATTCGGAGAGTATGCGAATAAGATGCTGAATGCGAATGCGAATGCGTTGCTAATATCATGGACATGAAGAGGGTACTGGTGGGCAGATGGTGACGCAGATGGCTCAGGACCAGAAGGAATCCAGTTGACTTGCGGACCACATCAGCTACACGGGAATCCCACGACATGTGGCGATCAAATGTCACCCCAAGGTTCCTACACGAATGGCTCTCATCTATCACGGCGTCCCTAAAGCACACACGTATCGGGGTAATATTGCGAAGATTTTGACGCGATCCGAACGTGAGAAGCTGAGTTTTGGTCGGGTTTACCTTCAAACCGTTATCCAGGAAATAGTCGAAGAGTTGGTTCAGACATGTCTCCATCTGACATCAGATTTGGAAGATCAGATTTGCTACCAGAGATGTGACGGGTGCTACCGGGACGTGCAAACTGAGGTCGTTCGAAAAGATGAAATAGAGAAGTGGACCTAGTGATGAGCCTTGCAAAACACCTATGATGTTTGGGAGAAAGGAGGAGGTGCCTGTTTCCGCGTTGATCTGAGATGCCAACAGCCTGCGTGTGATCTCCCAGATATGCCCTAAACCGGCCAGTATCGATTCCATGAAGTTCTAGTTTAGTGAGCAGTTTGGTGTGGTCTATTGCGTCGAAGCATTTACTGAGGTCCAGAATGCAAAGGAGAGCTACTTACGAACGGTCCATTGCTGCTAGTATTTTGTCTGTGACTGAGATGAGAGCGGTTTCCGTAGAGTGGCGTGGTCTGAAGCCGTGCTGAGTTTGGGCCAGTGGGTGGTTTGAGTTCAGGTAGTGATAAAGTTGTTTCTGCACTACCCTCTCTGTGATTTTGGCGATAACCGGAACCAATGAGATGGGCCTAAAATTAGACGGATCCGAGGGATCTCCTGATTTGTGAATGGGAGTTACTATTGACTGTTTCCAGGTGGAGGGGATATCAGCTGTAGTGAGGTATGTGTTTATAATGTCGAGCAGTACTTCTCCGATAAAAAAGAACAGAAATTTGATAACCTTAATGTAGATCCCGTCGGATCCACAAGCACCTGTGCTTCTCATGTCCATGACAATTTTGGCTAGCTGTTCGAGGGATATGGCTGATACTTTATAAGAGCTCGTAGAGACGCGCGATAGCCAGCAACTGGGAGGTGTGTGTTCAGGCATGTTTGCCTGTCGTTTGACCTCTGCTGATACTTTAGGTCCGACACTAACAAAGTATTGATTTAGCTGTTCAGGTAGGACCTGAGGTTGAACTCTGTGAGAGCCTTTTTTTGGTGTCGACAATGGGCTTGATAGCACTCCACGCAGCTCATGGGCCTTTCGGAGCTATCTTTCCGCTAATCTCGTCCCTATAGTCAGCGCTAATAGCTGAGCAAACTTGTCTGTTAAAACTTTGTATGTGTTTCTATCTTGCAAGTGCAAAGCTACACTTCTCCGATGCATGAGCTGCTTGGTAGCCTCGCTAACATGTGGTGCTGTTGGGTTCCACATTTTGATGTTTCTGAGTGGCAGGTGCTCGTCGAGAATAGGTGTCAGCAATCTCAGCAGGGTGTTTGTCAGTTACCGAGTCAGTTATTTGTCAGTTACTGAGATGCGACCAGTGACCTGGACCCAGTCGATCTCACCAAGGTCAAGGTTCAGTTCCGAGGTATCCACTCGTCCGAAAGAACGTGACTTTATCACGGTGTTAACTGAGGAAGGCCTGTGTACTTTAATCGAACATATTATAAATTTGTGAGGACTATAGTGGCAAAAACTCACTCTGGTTCTGCCGACAGAGATGGGCGAGCTTGTTATGATGACATCCAATAATGAGCCGGTGGCGAATGTAGGGCGCTGCACTGTCACGGTAAGTGAATAGTTGCTTATGAACTCAAGCATGTGTGTTTTGCTGGGGCTATTAGCCGTGTCGAGGAGGTTGCAATTTGGATCATCTGCGAGGTAGAAAGTGCCGGTAAAGTTCAGGGTCGCCAATTGAACCTGTCTTTCGAGCTCCGCGAAGTCATCATTTAGGGCAGGAAGAGTGTTACGAGGAGGCCGATAGATTGCCGTCAGAATGAAATATTTTCCGCTTTTCCCCTTGACTTTGGCCCAGAGAGATTCTAGTTGGAGGTCGAGTTTGGAGGCGTAGACATTTTCAAAACGGTAATAGTTAGCGCTAAGTTGGCGATAATTGCCGTCCCACCGTAACCACTAGAGTCGGGCCGGTTTCACTTGTTGACACGTTTCACGTTTCACTTGGTAACCGGGGAAGTTAATGATACTCGTGGGGGTGCTAGGTCGCAGCCAGGCCTCAGTCACCACAGCTAGGTCTAGACAGTAAGACCGAAGGTCATGGTGTAGCTCAAGTAGCTTAGGTTTGAAAGATTGGACATTGATGAGTCCCAGGCGAAGCTGACCTTTGCGCTGCTGAGCTTTCGCATGGCTTGTTCCGCCCCGCGATCCGCGTCTTCTGCCGCCCTGACGCCGCGCCTGCCCCGGCGTGTTTTCTTACGCGCTGTTTTTGTAACGGCGACGCTCCCCTTGGTCGGGTTGGCCGTAAGGGAGTGAAGCTGTTGACTGGCGGGGCGAATGCCGCGGCGGGGATGACGTCACGCACGGGACGGCTGCGTGTGCGTTTAGAGCCCGGGTGACCGGGGGACGTGATGGCGGTGAATATTTTAATCATGGCGATGGATAGCAGCAGCCTGATGATGTCCGTATGCATGATGAAGATTGGCATAGCTGTAGATAAACGATGCAGAACACTATTGCTGTAGACAGGAATTCCGAGCGGCACCACGGCGTTAGTCAGTTCGTTGCTTTCCCCACTGCAGTGTCGGAAAGAAGACTAACCACGGACAGTAGCTGATGCTTGATGCAAGGGAAGTCACTATAGATAAAGGCGCTGTCGCTTCTTCACTCACTCAGTTTTTCAGGCGTCCAATCACTGTGCTGTGCAAGTACCGTCAGGAATAACCAGCAGAAATTTATACTGATGAGTCCTGGGCGCTGTATGACCTCTGCAGTCGATGCGCCCCTAAACCACAATAACCTAACCTACTGATGAGTCCAGTCACTTCGCGCACGTGTTGCGTAAATGTACGCCGGTTTTGGTTTGATATTTAACTTCTTTTTTTCTGGTACACTTTTCGCACTTTCTGGTTCACTTCACACTCAGAGCTTCACACACCCTATGTACAAATTTGTACACATTTGTATGTACAAATTGTCAGCCAGATGCACCCCCGGAGAGAAACAGCTGTGCATTTTCGGAACCAAAGAAATAAAGTGGGGACCTTTGGTTTCTTCGAAACCAAAGAACTCCGAGGACATTTTGTTCTGGGGACGGGGGAGGGGCTACAGTCGCGATATTTTTCCTCACCTTTGGTGGGGGCCCCCCCTCCTTGAAAATATTAATGTACACTAAACTCCCACAAAATAGAAATTTAAAAAAGATTTGGGTGTCTCGAGTACACAGCCCTAAGCTCGCGCCTTAGGGCCTCTGAAAATTAGCGCACTGGAGGGGGGCGGTCCGCCCCCTAAGATCTCGGCTCCTATTAAAGCTGGAGGAACGAAATTCGCAGGGTGGATGGGGACGGCAGTGAACTCTATTGTGTACAAATTTCATGACCTTAGGCCGATATCTTCAAGGTCAAATGAGGTTACATTTGTGAAAAAAATATTGTTTTGCGTGGCTTGGCTTGCCATTGTTATGGATCGCTGTGATTGTGTTTAAATTCTCCAAAATGGGTATTAATGATGCTTTGGACATTACTAATGATGCAATGCAGATGCTAGACCCAACATTTGACCTCAGGTCACTTATATAGCAGCACTTTATCAGGTCAGGTACCTGTTCCAGTTACCGGAACCGGGCCGCCCGCCCGACTGCTCCGTCGGGCAGCTCGGCGTAATCGGCTTCGTGAAGAAAGGAGTGAAGTACATAAATAAAGTATGGAAACGCAATGACAAACAGTACAAATGACAAACAGTAGTGCGTTTATGACAACATACCAGTTGATCAAGTTTGGTTCCATTAACCTGCCATGAACTTGGCCTGACTTGACCTCGGTGACCTAACATGACCTTGAAACTATATAGCATATCAATATACATCAAACAAGTCGCTAGTGTTGCCAAGAACACTTCCCTTTTGCGAATATACGGGAAGCGCAGCAGCGACGATTTTTGTGGTCTGGCGCTATTAATTTTTTTTTACTTTAACGACCCCTAACTTGAAAAATGTTTGGTCCAATTCAATTTTTCTTACTTGAAGCGACGCGCCGGTCATTTATAAGCAGGTACGCAGAAAATCGCGTATATCGAGTGGTAAAATCTGCAGTTATGTACGAAAAACCGGAGGGGTGGGCGGATTTCCCCCCCCCCCTCCAGTGCGCGTGTTAAGTGAAGATAATTTACATTTTCTAGCTGACTGCAGCATGCTAAAGCTTTAAAGACATTTGACAAATTTGCGCAATGTAATTTTTGATTTTTTGGAATTTCCTTTTCCAGTGCAATGGTCATGAATGTGGTCAACATGATGTGGCTACTCGTTTTCTCTGCAAATGCATACTTTTCAGTTGGCTGGCAAAATAATACCAAAAGTGGGCTTGGAAATGGGTAAGTGAAGCGAAAATACTGGAAAAAAAGAAAAAGTGTAGCATAGCATAACCTAACATAAACTAGCCCATCAGGGAAAACAAAATAATCGAGCAAATGCAACAAATTCATGCAATTTTTGCTCTAAACAAAAATTACTCGAAAAACCATGCATAATGTAACATGGCATTAACTTCCTTTATAATTTTTTAAAATTAAAGATAAAAACGTAACCAAACCTGACATAGCCAAACCTAACCACTTTGCTTCATGCAGGTAAAATGCATGCAAAATTTGTCTCGTGAATACCTACACCTGCAGGTAGCTGATCATGTCTGCCTACACTGACTGATAATTGATTCATGAACTGCTACACATGCTCAATGTAAATATCCCTGCAAGTAAGCTAATTACAATTCCACAACATGCCTGACATCCCATTTCACGATCAACCTGAAAACATGTGCACCTTGTCTAAAATCCATAGCATATAGACAAATCATCCCTGCAATTTGTCATGTGATAGCAGTCCCTTTTTGCAATATCTCCATGAACATCATCAATATATTGCAGTAATTGGAGCAGGAATCTTTCCCACTCTGTTCCATCACAATACTGCTTGAAGATATGCTATGACAACTGCCGAACTATCACAATACACCTGTGCATTTCAACTGCATCTCTATGTATTTTGCCATATAATTTACCGATCATGTGATGTGAGATGTGCAATATTCACAAATTAAAATAAACTTGGCATGCTATTCATTGATCATTTATCAAGTACTTACATTGGGATGCAGCTATCAGTTTACCCCACTATGGAATGCCAATTATGGAACTAGGTATAAACAGCTTCCGTTTTGCTGATGGGAAGCCATGGCATTTGTTCAGCCAATCCACACATAATTTATGTCATTGTCTTTTCCATTATTTTACCCATTTTACCCATAAACATAGTACAAGCTTTTGCTGTTTGTACGCACCGCATTGCGCGAGATTTGAAACAAAAATGTTAGTTGCTGTATTACCACCATAATAGATTACCAACCGTTCCAAGCTTATCATTTTGTTAAAATTGGTAACATTTCAGTATCACAAGCCCTTGCCTTAGTATCCATGACGCGAGTCAGTTGAAAAACTTCGCATGGAACAATCCAACATATTCCCTGTGGTTCCGTGTGTTTCAGGCTTGGCCGCTTCGAAACCACCACATATATGGCGTCATTGCTACGAGTAGGTTTTTACATGCATGGCAACCCCTAAGTGAAATTATTAAATTATGGTGTAAATGCTTCTCCTATGACAAAAACATTTCAGTTTTGTCCACGAAGTATTATTACCGTTTTTCCCAACCAAAACCCCATTACGTGAAACTTGTCCATTGCTGTCACATGATATTTTTGACGTGTGGAATGTTTGGCGTTTGACGTTTGACGTGTGGATTGTTTTGATAGATATTTGACGTGTGGAATGCTTCGGATTAGGTTCCATGGAAAAATAGGTACGATTAATTAATGTCGATGATTAGTTCTCTTCTTCCCATATTTTCTGGTGGTTAAGAAATACGGAGAACCGCTGAACACGTTATGCACGTTATCACGTTACTGATGAACACGTTACTGATGCACGTTATCTCTGGTTAAATATGTTCCCAGATTGGCTACCGAACCGAACCGAGGCGCGCTGGTTCGGTTTAATTTTTTGGACCAGTTTTGGTTTTCTTCGTCTGCGGACGTGTTTTAGGGCTGCAATATTTTTTTTTGTGAGGGGCGTGGCACATGTTGAGACCACGGCTCTTTTTTAAGAGCTTTGTTGCTTTTTTTGCACCGACGATATTTGTGATGCATCGGCGCATTTTCGAAGACCCCGATGTGTTTATTGAATGCCCGGTCTTTTTTGCGCGTTCTTTAGGACCATGTCGCATTCTGAGGACCCAGCCTGTGTTTGAGGCTCCATGCGGTCTCATGGCCCTGTTGTGCCTCGAGGACTTCCGTTGTTTGTTTTCTTTAGAGTTCCCGGTGTGTTTATTTAGAGTTGCAATGCATGCTTTAAAAACTTGCTGCGTTTTGCAAGACTCGGTACGCTTTAGACGACCCGGTGCATTTTCGCCTCCCGTTGTGCTCTTAGTGACCCGCTGTGCTTATATGGGGCACATTTGTGGGACCCCAGCATGATTTTTGGAGTTTGGCTGCTGTCGGGCCCCTAAGAACATCTACGAACGTTTACTGGTCCTTGTGAACATCTACGGGCTCTCACAAACGCATACGGGCCCTTACGAAGCTTACGTGCCCTACAGGCGTACACGAACCCTTGTGAACTTGTACTGGTCCCTCCGACCGTCTGCGGGCCCTCACGAACGTCAACGGCATCTTACGAACTTATACAGGTCCCCCCCTACGGGCCAACGTGCCCTACAGGCGTACACGAACCCTTATGAACGTGTACTGGTGACCGCGCGGGCCCTACGAACGTCAACGGCATCTTACGAATTATACAGGCCCCTACGAACGTCTGTGGGCGCTTATGAACGTGTATGGGCGCTTACGAACGGGTGAGTCCTTAGGAATGGGTACAGGCCCTCACAAGATTCTACGAGCCCTCACAAGCGTTTACTTGCGCCTTGCAAGATAATGGATAAAGTTTTGTGTTCCAAAGAAGCTTTAACACGCGCACTGGAGGGGGAGGGGCGACATCCGCCCACCCGTCCGGTTTTTCGTACATAACTGCAGATTTTACCGGTGGATATACGCGATTTTCTGGGTACCTGCTTAGAAATGACCGGCGCGTCGTTTAAAGCAAGAACAATGGAAATCGGCCGTTTTTCCCCTAACATTTTTCACGTTAGGGGCCGTTAAAGTAAAAACAAATTCTAGCGCCAGACCACAAAAATCGGCGCTGATGCGCATCCCATATATTCGCAAAAGGGAAGTGTTCTTGGCAACACTAGCGACTTGTTTGATGTATATTGATATGCTATATAGTTGCAAGGTCATGTTAGGTCACCGAGGTCAAGTTAATGACAGGTTAATGGAACCAAACTTGATCAACTGGAATGTTGTCATAAATGCGCTACTATTTGTCATTTGTACTGTTTGTCATTGCGTTTCCATACTTTATTCATGTACTTCACTCCTTTCTTCGCGAAGCCGATTGCGCTGAGCTGCCCGACGGAGCAGTCGGGCGGCCGGCCCGGTTCCGGTAACTGGAACAGGTACCTGACCTGATAAAGTGCTGCTATATAAGTGACCTGAGGTCAAATGTTTGGTCTAGCATCTGCATTGCATCATTAGTAATGTCCAAAACATCATTGATGCCCATTTTGGAGCATTTAAACACAATCACAGCGATCCATAACAATGACAAGCCAAGCCACGCAAAATAAGAAAATTTTGACAAATGTGACATCATGTGACCTTAAAGATATTGACCTAGGGTCATGAAATTTTCACACGATAGAGGTCACTATCGTTTCCATCCACCCTGCGAATTTCGTCCCTCCAGCTTTAATAGGAGCCGAGATCTTAGGGGAGCGGCGGAATCCGCCCCCCCTCCAGTGCGCGTAATTTTCAGAGGCCCTCCAGGGCGCGTGTTAATATTCCCAGCAAGATGCATCTTTAGGTTGTTTGCGTTCCTGGTCCATGTTAACAGTGCCATGTTTTCTTTCAGTTTGAGGAGGGAGAGGATCGAACAATCCAGAGCCCCAATGACGATAAAAGGCGTTGTTATTCTAAGAGATAAACGAACATCTTTCGAAATATAGTGTCAGACATCCGGGGTGTTTAAAAATTGTCGGGGAAATCCGGGCCTGGCCATAGAAAATTATTGACGAAGTCTCTGTCCAGGTTACTATTTGTCATTTACCAACTGGTAATTTTTTTTTAATGACCTTTTATAAATTAAATACCACAGAAAGTTGGTGTGGCAACGCCACTGCAAATTTGAAGTTGGTGTGGTGATGGCCATACACGTCATACCGCATTCCCCACCCATGCACGAGGGGCAACAGCCACGACTGGAGGTCTACAGACACTGCTAGCGGGATGGGCTGTGGGGGTGTTGGCTGAGCTCACAGGCTTGGGCATGACCGTCCCTACTGCGTATGTACCAAGACCGCGTGGGGGGGGGGTGTTGGCTGAGCTCACAGGCTTGGGCATGACCGTCCCTACTGCGTATGTACCAAGACCGCGTGGGGGGGGGGTGTTGGCTGAGCTCACAGGCTTGGGCATGACCGTCCCTACTGCGTATGTACCAAGACCGCGTGGGGGGGTGTTGGCTGAGCTCACAGGCTTGGGCATGACCGTCCCTACTGCGTATGTACCAAGACCGTGTGGGGGGGGTGTTGGCTGAGCTCACAGGCTTGGGCATGACCGTCCCTACTGCGTATGTACCAAGACCGCGTGGGGGGGGTGTTGGCTGAGCTCACAGGCTTGGGCATGACCGTCCCTACTGCGTATGTACCAAGACCGCGTGGGGGGGGGTGTTGGCTGAGCTCACAGGCTTGGGCATGACCGTCCCTACTGCGTATGTACCAAGACCGCGTGGGGAGGGGGGGTGTTGGCTGAGCTCACAGGCTTGGGCATGACCGTCCCTACTGCGTATGTACCAAGACCGCGTGGGGAGGGGGGGTGTTGGCTGAGCTCACAGGCTTGGGCATGACCGTCCCTACTGCGTATGTACCAAGACCGCGTGGGGGAGGGGGGGTGTTGGCTGAGCTCACAGGCTTGGGCATGACCGTCCCTACTGCGTATGTACCAAGACCGCGTGGGGAGGGGGGGGTGTTGGCTGAGCTCACAGGCTTGGGCATGACCGTCCCTACTGCGTATGTACCAAGACCGCGTGGGGAGGGGGGTGTTGGCTGAGCTCACAGGCTTGGGCATGACCGTCCCTACTGCGTATGTACCAAGACCGCGTGGGGAGGGGGGGTGTTGGCTGAGCTCACAGGCTTGGGCATGACCGTCCCTACTGTGTATGTACCAAGACCGCGTGGGGGGGGTGTTGGCTAAGCTCACAGGCTTGGGCATGACCGTCCCTACTGTGTATGTACCAAGACCGCGTGGGGGGGGTGTTGGCTGAGCTCACAGGCTTGGGCATGACCGTCCCTACTGCGTATGTACCAAGACCGCGTGGGGAGGGGGGGTGTTGGCTGAGCTCACAGGCTTGGGCATGACCGTCCCTACTGCGTATGTACCAAGACCGCGTGGGGAGGGGGTGTTGGCTGAGCTCACAGGCTTGGGCATGACCGTCCCTACTGCGTATGTACCAAGACCGCGTGGGGGGGGGTGTTGGCTGAGCTCACAGGCTTGGGCATGACCGTCCCTACTGCGTATGTACCAAGACCGCGTGGGGGGGGTGTTGGCTGAGCTCACAGGCTTGGGCATGACCGTCCCTACTGCGTATGTACCAAGACCGCGTGGGGGGGGGGGTGTTGGCTGAGCTCACAGGCTTGGGCATGACCGTCCCTACTGCGTATGTACCAAGACCGCGTGGGGTGCGCGCAACGCACACATGTGGGTTTACAATCCTTGGTGGCTGTGCACCCCGGCGAGCTCAAGATGAGCATTGCTTGATGTATTATAGGGGATATAATGAGGGTGAGGGCATTGTTGGTGATTAATGCCAGGTCTTCAGGTTCTGACAAAAAAAGACCTATAACAGGCCAGACCACCATCTCTTGTCGCGCTAATGCGTGCTTCGGCCCAGGAGTCTTGTTTTGAAGTACTTTTGAGGGGGCAAGTGCTCCCTCGATGTTGGTCGTGCCCCAAAATAATTTGTCATCTATCTTAACATGGGACCCTACGGAGTGTGCCCCCATCCACTTGGGCCTGCCTATTGCCTTCATGTATTCTACCCAAATAGTTTCAGAAATCAACACCTGTGCCACGGCCGTAGCGTACAGATTTTCGTCTAGACATGACCCCGTTCCCCAGCTAAACTGCTCCTCGGATTTCAGCCATTGTATTTTTAGACTCCGGAAATTAGTATTTAATGCGCACAGTGGCGGTTCCAGAGGAGGGCATGGGGTCAACCTTCCCCCACCGTGCTCCCGAAGGGGCAACTGGAGCCGTTTAACACGTTTCAACCTGGGCCCTGACTAAGCACACAAAACAATTGAAGCCTCCAGGCTGCAAGTCAATATGAAGTCCTCCAGGTTAACGGAGATGGCCCAGACCGAAGGAAGGGCTCCTCACCTCATAGTGGGGCCCCACGCTTTTGAAAGAGGAACTCCGGCCTGGCGGAAAAGGCCTGGCCATTAAAGGGGGTCCCTGAACCGACGGAGAGGGGTCCATAGCCACTGGAGAGGACCTCAAGCCAATGTGAAGGGCCCCTGGGCAGACAGAGGATGTGAAGCCGTACAAGGGGCCCTTGGCCTGATGATGGGGGTCCAAGCTGTTGAAGGAAGGCATCCGGTCTGGTAGAGGGGCTGGGCCTTCAAAGAGGGCCCCTGAGTTGACGGAGAGGACTCCTATCCGCGGGAGGACCCCGGGACGTTGGATGAGGCCAAACCATGCAAGGGATCCTGGCCTGGCAAGGGAACCCAAGTTGTTGGAGGGGCCTCTGGCCGTGGAGGAGGGCCACTGAGCCGACAGAGTGCCCCGGGCCGGACGTGCCCCTGCACGTCCGGCCGGCTTTAGGTCGGCCCGGGGCACCCCTAGGTCGGCCCGGGGCACCCCTAGGCCGGCCCGGGGCACCCCTAGGTCGGTTTTGGGTCACGTCCGGCCCGGGGCACCCCTAGGTCGGTTTTGGCTCACGCTGATGGATCGGCGGGTGCCGCGAGCGGACACGTCTCGGTTGTTCGCCCAACCTTTCACTCGCCCTCTGTGTTGCCTCTGTATATAGGGTGTGCGAAAACCTGAGTGAGAAGTGAACCAGAAAGAGTGAAAAGTGAACCAAAATAAAGAAAAGTGAAAGAAGTGAAAATAAGTGAAATGAAGAAGTGAAATATCGAACGAAAACCGGTGGTCCTTCACGCTACCCGTGTGCGAAGTGACTGGACTCAGTAGTGGAAATTGCTGCTGTTTATTCCTGTCGGTAATTGCACAGCACAGTGATTGGATGCCTGCAAAATTGAGTGAGTGAAAAAAGTGACAGGTTCTTTACCAATAGTGACTTCCCTTGCATCAAGCATCAGCTACTGTGGTGGTGGTGGTGGATTTGTGCTTTAGGGCGCCTCGACTGCATTGGTCATTTTGCGCCCATAAGCATCAGCCATTGCTCGTGGTATATCTTCTGTCCGACACTGCAGTGGAGAAGGCATTGAGCTGGCTGGCGCCTTGGTGGCGCTCGAAACTACTGTGTATCCAGCAATAGTGCTTTGCATCGTCTATTTACAGCTCTACCAATTTTCATCATGCATAAGGACACCATCAAGCTGGCTGCTGCCATCCATCGCCCTGGTTCAAATATTGGCACCGCCATCACATCCCCCGGTCACCCAGGCTCGCAGCGCGCACGCAGCCGTCCAGTCCGTGACGTCATCAGCGTCGAGGCCTTCGCCCCCACCAGTCACCAGATTCACTTTTCACGGGCGACCAGCCCGACCGAGGGGAACCTCGCCGTTACAAAAACAGCGCCTAGGAAAACACGCCGGGACAGACGTGTTTAGCGGCGGCAGAAAACGCGGATCGCGGGGCGGATCAAACCGCGTGACAGCTCAGCAGCGCAAAGGGCAGCTTCACCTGGGACTCATCCATGCTCAGTCTATCAAACCTAAGCTACTTGAGTCACAACACGACCTTCGTTCTTGCTGTCTGGACCTAGCTGTGGTGTCTGAGACCTGGCTGCGACCCAGCACCCCACGCGTCACATTAACTTCCCTGGTTACCACGTAAAACGCGCGGACCGGCCGGACTCTGGTGGTTACGGTGGTTACGGCGATTATCGCCAAGTCAGCGCTGACTGTTACCGTATTGAAAATTTCTACGCCACCAAACTCGAGGTCCAAACTAGAATCACTCTGGACCAAAGGCAAAAGGAAAAGCGGAAAGTATTTCATTCGAGCGGCGATCTATCGGCCTTCTATTAATACTCGTCTTGCCTTAAATGACTTCGCTGAGCTACAAAGATAGGTTCAATTGGCGACACTGAACTTTACCGGCACTTTCTACCACGCAGGTGATCTAAATTGCAACCTCCTCGACACAACTAGCAAAACAGTTAGTTAGTTATTTGGGCTTAAGGGCGCATCGACTTCATTGGTCATGTAGCGCCCATTAACTAGCAAAACACACCTGCTCGAGTTCGTTAGCAACTATTCACTTACCGTGACAGTAAAGCGCCCTACATTCGCCACAAAATCTGTATTGAATGCCATCATAACAAACTCGCCCATCTCTGCCGGCAAAACCATAGTGAGTTCCCGCTACTATAATCCCCACACATTTATCAGATGTTCCATTAAAGTAAACAGGCCTGCCTCGGTTAACAATGTGATAGTCACTTTATTTTGGACGAGTGGATACCTCGGAACTGACCCTTGACCTTGGTGAGATCGACTGGGCTCATGTCACTGGTCGCATCTCAGTAACTGACAAATGGAACACCCTGCTGAGATTCCTGACACATATTCTCGACGAGCACCTGCCACTCAGAAACATACAAATTCGGAACCCAATAGCACCGCCATGCTAGCGAAGCTACCAAACAGCTCATGCATCGGCGAAATGCAGCTCTACACTTGCAGGATAGAAACACATGCAAAGTACTTAATAGACAAGTTCGCTCAGCAATTAGAGCTGACTGTAGGGACGAGATCAGCGAAAAGATAGCTCAGAAAGGCCCATCGGCTGCGTGGCGTGCTATCAAGCCCATCATCGACACCAAAAAAGGTTCCCACAGAGTTCAACCTAAGGTCCTACCTGAGCAGCTAAATCAGTACTTTGTAAGTGTCGAACCTGAAGTATCGGCGGAGGTCAAACGCCAGGCAGACACACATGCCTGAACACACACCTCCCAGTTGCCGGCTGTCGCGCGTCTCTGCCAGCTCCTATAAGGTATCACCCATATCTCTCGAACAGCTAGCCAAAATTGTCATGGACATGAGAAGCACAGGTGCTTGCGGACCCGACGGGATCTATATTAAGGTTATCAAATCTCTGTTGTTTTTCATCGGATAAGTGCTGCTCGAAATCATAAACACATGCCTGACTACAGCTTGGTTGGAACTTGGAACTTGGACTTCCCCTGAACTTGGAAACAAACAATAGTAACTTCCATTCACAAATCAGGAGATCCTTCGGATCTCTCTAATTTTCGGCCCATCTCATTGGTTCCGGTTATCGCCAAAATCATAGAGAGGGTAGTGCAGAATCAAATGCATTACTACATGAACTCAAACCACCCACAGGCCCAAACTCAGCACGGCTTCAGACCACGTCACTCTACGGAAACCGCTCTCATCTCAGACACAGACAAAACACTGACAAAACACCGTTGGGAAGTAGCTCTCCTTTGCATCCTGGACCTCAGTAAATGCTTCGACGTGATAGAACACAGCAAACTGCTCACTAAACTAGAACTCCATGGAATCGATAGCGATTGGTTTAGGGCATATCTGGGAGGCCACACGCAGGCCGTTAGCATCTTAGATCAACGCGGAAACGGGTATCTCTCCTCCTTTCTCCCAAACAACATAGGTGTTTTCAAGGCTCAATACTAGGTCCACTCTTCTATCGCATCTTTTCCAACGACCTCAATCTGCACGACCAGGTAGCACATGCCACTCAGTTCGCGGACGACAACCAGGTCCTCATCTCTGGTCGCAAATATGATCTCCCCAATCTGCTAAGTCAGATGGAGACCTGTCTGAACCAACTCTACTACTTCCCGGCTAACGGTTTGAGGGTAAACCCAACAAAACACAGCTTATCACGTTCGGATCGCGTCAAAATTTTCGCAAAATTACCCCGATACGAGTGTGCTTTATAGACGCGGTGATAAATGAGAGCCTGCTCTGCTCCACAAGATCAGTCTGACGGGTGAGCCAACGTACATTGCCGGTCAAATCACTGCAAACTCCGCCCTGCGAAGCCGTCATACACGTGCAGACGACCACCTGCACCTGCCAGCCATACACAGAGGCGGCCCGCAGGAGATTTCTGTACTCGTCTGTCTTCCACTATAATAAACCACCTACTGAAACAAAAACATCAAGGTTGTCAAACTCCAAGAAACATGCACTGGCATACCTCCACGAATAGCACTAGTCACGCAAAAGACTAATTAAGAGAGGTGTGTACACTACGAACCCACCTTTAGGCCATCGCTTTCCTATTACTTCTAGAAACTACTCGTTTATAGCTCGTGTAGCTAGTACGGTGTGTGCAGTGCAGGTAGTGGTGCGGGTATTGTAGTACGTTGGTGCATGAATGCATGCTGCGCGTCTGCTACCACTAGTGACCCCAAATATCTCATTTCTTGGTAAATATCTGTGAGTTATACCCAGACTGTCCATAACAGCCACTGTATGTGCAGGGCATGTATCACGAAATACATAAATGAAAAAATAAATATAGGCCCAAAGCGCACAAAGCCGCCTGCTTCTTTGCAATGTAAGTTACAGAAGGTGAGCCTTTATGAGACAATGCTCTTCGTTCAGAAGAGGGTAAAAAAAATACAAAAAAGCCCGCAAAAAACCAATGAGTACCATTGGCAGTGGCATACCGAAGGGGGCAGAGGGGCGTGTCCCCTGAGAGATCTGGGGCCCCCAAGAATCGCGCCGGGGTTCGGGAAAAATGCGCCAGACGCCCTAAAAATCCCGCTGGGCCCCCAAAAAATGCACTGGGGCCACTAAAAATCACATTAGGGTCCAAAAAAGTCGAGCAGGAGCCCCTAGAATTGGCCCTGGGGCCCACAAAATCGCACCAAGACTACTGAAAATCACATCGAGGCCCCTAAAAGTTGAGCAGGGCCCTTAAAAATCGCATTGGGGCACTTATAAATCACACTGTGGGCCCCAAAAGTCGCGCAGGGGCACCTGAAAATGAAGCTGGGGGCTACCAAAATCGCACCAAGGATCCTGAAAATCACATTGGTGGCGACAAAAACCGTTTCAGGAAGGTGGACTTAAAAATGCAGTTGGGGGCTCCAAAAAGTGAGGCCATGGTCCCTGAAAATACCGCTGGGGGCACCAAAATGTCGTAACGGGATCCTTGGAAGTCACGCTGCGGGCCCCAAAATCGCGCTACTTCAATCGCACTGCAACCCCAAAAAAATCGCGTCGCAGCCCTTGGAAATCCCACTGGGGGACCACAATGTCGCATCGCAGCCCCAAAAGGCGCAGCCGGCCCACACAAATCCCACTTTAACCGGAATGTCACTCTGCGGCCACAAAAATCGCGTTAAAAACCCACAAAAACCCGTCGGGACCCGGAAAATAAACGTGTTGGGACACCAAAAACATCACACCGGACCGGAAGCCCGAAGAATCGCACCAGGGGCGGGGCCGAAACATATTGCGCATGGGTCTTTAAAAATAGAACTCGACCCCCCAAAAATCACACCGATACCCAATCGAATTGACCCGAGCATCGGAACAGGCTCGAAAGACCATTCGACCAAGACCAAGGACCAAAGACCAAAGACCAAATCCGAAAGGCCATTCTACTCTGAAGGGTGCCATTGGCTGAAAAACTCGTTGAGCAGCCGCAATGGCGTACCAAAAGGGGCAAATCCGGTCTCCCCTCCTGGGAGGGGTGGTCTCCCAAGAATCGCGCCGGGCCTCAGTGAAAAATCCCATGGGATTGACATTTATTCTCCATGGGGCATATGGGATACCATAACATTACTTGGATTGTTCCATAAGGAAAACGAAATCCTATTGAGATAAATATAATCCCATGGAGAAACCATAACAGTCCTATAGTAGCATTGGAACAGTCCCATATAGCGCATGGGACCCCCTTCCGACTTTTAGGAGCCCCTCCATCAGGCATCCAGGAGCCGTCCCTAACCTCCCCAGAGACTGGTCTCAAGAGATTTCAAGTGCGATGGGTACTGAGTCGTACGATTGCTTGTCAAGGGGGCGATCGACCCCCCCCCCCCCCACCACACCTCCAGTAAGCTATGTCAATGGGAAGCGGGTGCTTCGCGGGGAGGAAATGTCACATTGTGTGGGGGCGATCCCCAGATAACACGTTACACCAGCCTCTGCGGAAGACGAGTTATCCCGTCCCCCACATGCGCCGGAATGCCCACTCCCCACACCACCGCTACCAGTTGGGCAAGTCTTTTTCTTTCGCTGCTACACTAATGACCTGCACCAATACTAACGAACATTTAATTAATAGCTCAATAAGTCATATAGATACTCAATAAGTCGAGTAAAATACGTGGCTTTCAAACAGTGGGAACCGAAGGGGGGGGGGGGGCGAGTTTCCTCCCCTATGAAGTTGTAGGGCCCCAAGAATCGCACCGGGCTCCCTAAAAATCCCGCTGGGCCCTCAAAAATCATATTGGGGCCCCAACAAGTCGCGTAGGTGTCTGAAAATGATGCTGAGACCCCAAATATCCACCAAAGCACCTGAAAATCACATTTTGGGTCCCCCAAAATCGTTCCTGGGCCCCTACAAATGACGTGGCTCCAATAATGGGATCCGGGGCCCCTAAAATATCTGCTATGATCCCGAAAAAGTCGCAACGAGCCCCTGAAAATCACACTGGGCCTCAAGATGTCGGGTCGGGGCCCTTGGAAATCACGCTGGGGCCCAAAAGATCGGACCGGGCCCCTGAAAACCGCGCTGGGGCCGTCATAAAGTCCGACCGGGCCCGTGAAAATCATGCTGGGGCCAATGAAAATCACGCTGAACCCGTGGATACAAAAAGCCTTGTCCGGGCCCCTGAACATCACGCTAGGGGCACGACAGCTTGCACCGGGGACCTAAATCTCATCGGGACCACCCAAAAAATGAAGCCGTGACAACGAAAAAAAGATCAGTACGGACATGCAAAATAACTCTGGCGTCCCAACAATCGCTTCAAAAAGCCCCAAAACGTGCTGGGCCCCCCAAAAACGTGTCGCGGTTACTAAAACTCGCGTTAGGGATACAAACAAGCGACCACGGGGCCCAAAGAAATCGCACTTAGAGCCAAACATTTCGTCCAGATGAGGCTTCTGGGTCCTAGTCGTACCTGGTCCAACCTTGCGAGCACCAAGCGTGTTTTTCAGGTGCCCGGGCCGACCTTTTGGGGTTCCCGTCTTGATTTGCAACAACCCTGGCAGGACGTCTTAGGCCTCCAGCGTGATTTTCAGGGGCCCAGGCGCGAATTTCTGGGGACTCAAGAGGTATTTTCAGGGGCCAGGTCCCACTTTTTAGAGCCACTAGCTTGTTTGTATCCCTGACGCGAGTTTTAGTAACCGCGACACGTTTTTTTTTTTTTTGGGGGGGGGCAGCACGTTTTGGGGCTTTTGAAGCGATTGTTGGGGCGCCAGAGTGATTTTACATGTCCGTACTGATTTTTTTGTTGTTGTCACGGCTTCATTTTTTGGGTGGTCCCGATGAGATTTAGGTCCCCGGTGCAAACTGTCGTGCCACTAGCGTGATGTTCAGGGGCCCGGACAAGTCATTTTTGGAGGCCTAGAACGATTTTTTTTCGGCACCGAATGTGATTTTCAGGGCCATTGGTGCTATTTTTGGAGGACCCAGTTATTTTCAGGGGCACTTCCGCTACTTTTTGGGCACCAATGTGATTTTTAGTGGCCTGGTGGTTTTTTTGTGGGCCTCAGCGGTTTCTTAAGGGAACCTGGCGCATTCTTTTAAAACCACGGCGCGATTCTTGAGGGCCCCAACCTCTCAAGAGGGGGGGGGGGAGGGGGACTGCGCCCAAAACTCCCTTCGGTATGCAGCTGCTTAGGCACCCACAAATATTTCTCAAGCTTCTACACCCATGTCTTCAGTCAAAATCCCTTCCAGGAGGTCCTCACTCAGACCCTTGAACAGTAGATTCCGTGACCTGGAAATGTTCCTATGAAAGGCTCCGATTGGTTTGAGACTATACTGGTATTCGCTGCTGTAAACACCGCTGTAAGCACGCAGCATACGTCAACATGTTGTCTCGCCAAATAAAAGGACTGCAAGCCGTGACGGCCCAGGTATGTTTTTACCCATTGCTCGCTGAATGGATACCAAAGGAACACACCGGAAAAACACCGGCAGATCCAGCGACACGTTCGTTAATCGGCTGGTCGCAAACGTTGATATTCTTTTATGTACACTGCGCCCTATCCCCCAAACTTGCAATCTGAAAAGCCGGCAGGTCCAACACGAAATAACACTGGGAGCGATAGAATGCCTACGGCGTCCAAAATGTTTAACTACGCAGTCTCATATTACCGCAGGATATTTTTGGGCTCTGGACTTTGCGGATTTCCGTTAGCAATGTTGGCAGATATTATGAGAGGTCAAGCGGTTTACTCACGTGTGATTTAACTTTCCTGGCCCAGGCGATTCCTGAACGCATGTAAATAACTCGGCCCATCAGACGGTGGCGTCGCAACGAAATGCTTCTCTCGGATTAAGGGGGGCGGGGGAGGGTTGTGCTCGTGCTCCACCTTCAAATGGGCCAACATTGCTTTAGGAATCTCCCTGGCTATTTTTCTCTATCTATCTCTCCTTTCTGGAGGGGCCCAATGTGATCTTCACGGGCCTTTGTGATTTAGGGGACGCCAGCGTTATTTGCATGGTCACCTGCTCGACTCTTGGGCGCACAATGTGATTCTTAGTGGCCCCAGTGCAATTTTTTGAGGGCCCAGCGGATTTTCTAGGGCGCCGCGCGCATTTATTTCGAACCCTGCAAATCCCCCTCGGTGCGCCATTGGTGACTTGACTGGATGTCGAGAGAATGGAACGAATCCAGTTAAGGCTCCATACGGTTGTGCTTGCCATTGCTAGTGAGTGCATGTATCAGTATCAGGACAAAATGTATCAGCATCAGCTAATCTCAACATTTTATTACGAAGAATAGTGGTTGCAAAGTGGAAGGAAATGGGACCATTTTGTTTTTGCACACATTTTCATTTCTGCAGCAAAAGGTGGATAGTAAATTAAATTCAAGTGGATATCAAACAGCACATTTTTGCACCGAAAAGAAACATTTGGTTTGGATACTGATCCAAACCAAATGTTTCTTTTCGGTACAAAAATGTGCTGTTTGCCATCACCTATGTTTTCTAAGTAGCACGGTGTGTTTAAACTGTTAACTTTGGCTTTCTTCTCATCAGCATAAAGCTAGCATAAGTAATTGGGGGGGGGGGGCAACATTAATGGGGCCATGGCCCCCCACAAAAGGATACAAATCGTCGCCCCAGGGCACAAGGTCTGAATGCATGGAGGAAATGATGACTGCAAATTTGGTTGGTGAGGCCACCCCATAGGGTCCCATACAAAGAGAGCAATAGGTTGTTGGAGCCCAGGCCTCACGAAATGTACCGTGAACACCACCCTGGCGATGAATTTTGAATTTTGGATACGGGTGACGAGGTGGCTTTAGGTATATTTTTTTTGTCCATGCAGGGCCAGTGGTAATGCTAAATCACGTGAACTTTGGAGATACGTCTCGGCGCCCGCCGCCACTGACACGATAGGATGCTCGTTTTTATGTGAATTTAGTCCTCTTGGAATTGGCCTTCTCGCCTAAATATCCAGTTCTTTTCCCTGCACATCTGGTGAGGACCGATTGGTTGGTTATTGGTTTTACGACACGTCGACCGTTGAGTCGGCTGATCGACCAATTGTGCTCATTGCTGCGCCAATTGGAGGGCTAGCCGTCCTGCGCTTTGTGTCGGTTGTTTCTACGCGGGACGTGTCGTACACCGGGTACCTCGTACACACAGTTTCTGCACCTGGGTGTATCAAGAGATTTTCCAAACTTGCGTCGTTCACTCGGGTGGAGAACGGATCCTTTTGTCCTCCACAAATAATTAATTAACCGTGTTTGCATTAAACGTTTGATCGCGAACAAACCTTTTAACTGCATTTACATCTTGCACCGTTTACCTTTTCCTAGCTGATGATGAAAGTTGAACAAAGCTTATTTCGTGGCATGCAGAAACCAGCCGAGGGCAAGGCCCATCGCTGAGGGATACTTTGATAGACAATTCTTGCTTTGTGTGCCGTCAAGTTCTGGATAATCATGTGTCGCATGCACTCCGCGTGCGATATGTTTATGCGTCTGCCCCCATTCCAGAGGAAGGGAACTCTGCGATTTCCGTTCAAAGAAGAGCATATCACGAAAGCCTCCACTTGGCGGGATTCTGAGATGTTCCTCCCCAACGTAACAAGAATACTGGAAGCGCAGCCCACTAAGTGTATTAACCCGCGCCGTCTCGGGGGTTCATATGCACCCCCCTCCCTAAGGTTTTCCGCTGATAATGACAGAACGGCGCGCGTTAGCGCGCCGAAAATTGGCATACCCTTTCCCACATCAATTTGGCATGTAGTGTCAAAATTTTGAGGTCAGTTCATCTAGGGTCGATGAGATAGTCAATGTCAAGTGAGGTCACCTCCAAAAAAGTTTAACCAGTCGTCACGCTTTAACGGATAAATATATTTGAATGAAACTCATCGTTTGCTTATATTTAGGGATGAAACAAAGCGCACCAGAGGGTTTTTTTCTCCAGTTTTTGATTACTTATTAGTTTTGCATATTTGCCCATTAGAGCTAAAATCGAAGATACTGGCTAAAGTAAGAAATTTTTTTTATGAGAGCAAGTTGACTTCGAACGTTTTTCGGTCTGCTCTACCCATTAGAAAAAGAAAAATTAAAGAAAATTGAAAACTCAATTTTAAATTTCCCCTAAAAAGATATATTTTGATTTTTAGGTGAGCAAAAATTGTATGGTCATGGTCGATATCGCCTTCCTTTCCTAATTCAAAATATTTTTTTCTCAAATCTCCCCAGAGCCAAAAACATGATGCAAGTCGTGAAAACCTAGGCTCCTAGTGATGTCACTTTTTGGCGGGGTGTCGGGGGCCCTACTCGTCGAACGCTTGCCGATGACACCTATTTCGTTTTCGTGCGACGCTTAGTTCGGAGATTAGATCGGGGGGGGGGTTTGTAATCAACCCCCCCCCCACGAGACGGGGTGTGAGAGTATGACTGGGAGGGTTAATCCTACAAGTAGGGCAGCGATCCTGCTAGAGTACAATGGGTTGAAACTCCCTGATCGAATTCAATTGGAATCCTTGAAGGTAAATCCATATCCAATATAAATGCAATGAGCTGGAACGGCAGTCCAAATACAATAATTTCTGAACTAATTGGGTATTCCAAAGATCCTTGGAGTGCCCTGTAAATGCCATACAAATAATTCGATTCGCTGTTTTTGTGCGAAAGATCTCTAAGCTAAATTATCGGAGCCTGTGCTGTTGATATGGACATGTTTGCAAATATACTTAAATGGCGTAATAAAGGACGAAATCTGGGGTTCGGTTGGTTGGTTATTTGGGCTTACAGGCGCATCGACTGCGTTGGTCATACAGCGCCCATAACAATAAGCTGGGGTTCGGGAATTTCGTTAAGAATGTTGATTCTTCCGGCTTTTGCTGCATTTACTTACATTCTATGGTTTTCTTAAATGGCAGCGCATGTAGGTCAGTTTTCTCATTGTAATTAATCGATACTTGTCGGTCCTCACCAGCTTCGCCCGCGACCAATCGGCGTGAGAGATTGGCGACGCTATATCACATGATCTTACACTAAACGTGCGCAAATCCAGCTACACCGACAGACATGGAAAACGTAAACATCGAACACATAAGCTGAAGTTCTTGGCCGGTTACATTATGTTTTGTGTCGGTCATACTATGGCCGGGATTTATCATCTTTCTAGCCGATATAGCCCAATAGTTTGGACCACGGTGGTTAGTTAGTTATTTGGGCTTAAGGGCGCATCGACTTCATTGGTCATGTAGCGCCCATGGACCACGGTGGTTATCATTCTCACCGACCACTATGTTCGGTGCACAGTTCAGTGAACAGCCCGATGAAGTAGCATTCTTTAAATAGTCATGTGTTGCAAGTCGATATCGTGAAGTAATTGTCGGCATCTGCAAGTAAAAAGCCGACAACGGCGCGACATTTTGTCCCTGATAAACTATTCCTGCTGCCAGCACTTTCTCTCTCTCTCTCCACGAAAACGTCGTCGCAATGGTCTGGGAGTCTTGCATTATGAGATGGCGGCGGTGCAAACAACGACCTCAAACTTACGCTCACTCCACAACAGCACGCAATAGAATCCCAACGGATGTGGCGTGCCGCGACACCTGCACCGGTCGGAACATTCGTGCTGGGAATGCCGGGCCGAGTCCTCGCAACTCTGACCTACAACAGTTAAAAATAGTCCGACCGCTTCTCACTTCTCGGTCGAGTGAAGCACTTCACCATTGGACACGCTCACCACAGCGTCAAAAAACACAGCGCTCTCCCAATATAGTCCTCACTCGTCATCGGACGCCCTGTCCTTCTTTTTCTTCTTCTTTTTCTTCTTATCTCCAGAATCTTCAATCTGCAATAACAAACATCAACTTCATCTGAACAGCAAACGACATATCCATTTTTATTTTTAGTCTGGTTAACTAGCATTCGGAATATACATACATACATACATACATATATATATATATATATATATATATATATATATATATATATATATATATATATATATATATATATATGAGCTATACGTATGCCAAGACCGCCGTGAATACCGCATACACATAAAGCAGGGACAATTTGGAGTAGACCATATCTTGACGATTCACTATAAATGTAAATGCAAGATGCATAGTAAGGCATCCCGAATGCAGCAGAACTGATAATAAAACAAGACGGGCCTGTCATACCACACTCACTGATGAAGCGCACCACAATTCCTCTCACATACAAAAACAATCACCAAGCAGGACGACAGTCTTGCTGTGCTCAGACAATATGCAATTCTTCACCGCTCTACTATTTCGGAGACGGAATAGTGTACAACACCAATCTAGACTAATTACTTTGATACAACGGTAATATCTACTCCACAGAAAACCATTGCACCATTCTGACCTTGATCTCCATGCCATTAGTGCCATCTTCCCCATCGTCCTCATGCTTGTGTTTGTGCTTCTTTTTCTTCTTCTTCTCCTTGGACTGGTAACTTTCGTCATGCTCTTCCTTTACATTCGCCGTTTCCATGTCACTGTCCGAGGCCTTTCTCTGCGATCCGGAGAAAACATCGTTACAACTGAGCGAAGACGATCCATTCATGCTGCAGACTGGCAGGCATAGAATTGTTCCAAAGACGCGGGATTCATTTCACACCTCTCACACATGCCAATCACATTTTTACGCGGCATCATAAACTTGGGTTCTGGGAAACTGGGACAATGCACGCCCCGCTGCCATATACGCTTGTTGAAGTTTGATACACACACTGAAGGGAAGTTTTCACACGAAGGCGGGAGGTAGATTTTTCCCAACCTGATTTTTGGGAAAAAAGTGCTAGCGGCACATAACTTCACAGCACTGGGAACCGGAAAACTGGCAAGCGGTGGCATTGTTCTATTCCGAGATGTGCAAAATAAACAAATTCAGGTTTTTTCACGTTTTCACAGAACTCTTCCCTGTTTCAGGTACAATATTCTTCCCTGCATCGTCTCCTTATCAAGGTCAAAATACGGTCTGAAGCGAGGTTCATGAAAATTAGCTGCCACCGACGGAAAATACAATTCCGCCATTGAAAAATAAGCAGTGTCCTGAGATGGGTTTCATCAAAATTTGCCGCCCACGGAAAATCGTAGACTTTTAAAGGCTTTTCTCGGACGAAAAATACGGCAAAATGGGTGACGTCATACGCAGGAACAAACTTGTTTGGCATATAGAAGTTATATTACCATTATTTTCACACACACTTTTGGTGTCTTCCTTCGCCATTTATTATTTTATCAATGGCTACGAGTGGATGACGATTCACATGCTGGTTTATTTCATTTGCAATACCTGCGATAGCGCTAGACATTGTCGCTATTTTTCGTTCCGCTGACGGCCATGTCGCCAGGAAGATTGGGTCGTTCGGTCATGTTCATTGTGTCGCTGACTGAGTCGTTGATCATGTTGTGCGTTCAGTTGTAAATTTTAGTATACATAAAGTACTTAGTCAGCGAGCAAGAAAGTAAAAAAAAATCATGGGACATCATACAGATGTAAACATTGTTGGTCTTCCAGTGGCTATGGGTTTTGCATCATCCAACATCCGTATATGTAGTTTTAGTATTTATACCATGGGAAGATTGGGGCTAAGCTATCATAGCTTATCGCAGAATACCACAATAATTTCGAAGCAAGAAGTGCTGTGACCTTCATATTACATTCAAGGACTATCCGTACTGGCACATTGCAAGTTGCATTGCATTACGTTGCATTGGTACATTGCAAGTTGCAGGCAAGTGGTGCCATTGCAGGCAGAAGTGCATTTGATTACGATTGATCTCAGCTTCCTGATATATATAGCCTTTATAAAACCAACTACAACGACAAAGAATGTTTGGTTTTACCTCAAGAACCCCAAAACATATAAAGTGGTATAAAGTGCCAGCTTTATACCATGCAAATTCCACTAAAAACCATGGAGCTTGGTTAGGTTCGTTAATTGTAATTACCATTTGTTTTAAATCATCTGAAAAAAGGAAAAAAATCATCTAAACTTTCTTGACAGGGTCTCCTCTTCCGCATTGATGTCTGGCGGCACAGCATCCAGGAGTCGCGAGTTCTCTAAGCTCGCGAGTGAGTCTCGTGCAAGCGTGGTGTAAATATATTTTATTGATTGTTTTACCCGAGTCTCATTATAAAACGGCGTCTGCGGCACGAATATGTTGTAGAAGCGCGATGGGGTGCTCTTCATTCGTCTTGGAGGGTCTCCCACATCATGGAAACAGTTTAGAGGATGGTTGGGTCGAGAGTACTTGGCCACGTTTTGAGCTCCAATCCAATCAAGATGATTATGCATTGGAAGCATCTTCGCTTCCCTGTGGATGTCTGAAATGCGAGTCATCTTTGTCAAGCCCGTCGCCGCTCTAAGATAGAGATTTTGTGTTACCTGAATTTTCTTCATACTCGTCTCGCTGATGCAGGGTCGCCACGTATTTGAGGTTTAGTCAAAATGAAGCCTAATGAACTGCCTGTGCAGATAAACCATGTTTTTGGACTGCCCATCGTTTGCTCCTGATACCGCTCTGGGTACATTAAAATTCCTTCTGGCTTTGTGATTGATTTCCTCGACATGTTTACTGAAATGCATGAGGGGGATCAAACCTCACCCCCAAAACCTTAGGATATTGATCGAGTGGCAACTTGATGCCATTCACTGAGATGTCAGGATGATGAGAGCATTGGTGTGTGTCAGGCGTGAATAACGTCACTGTGGACTTCGCATGGGAGAGTCCTAGTTCCAGACTCTCGAACAACTCAACCAGAGTTCAAGTATCTTTGCATTCTTCTCTCAATCGTTTGCAATTTAACATCCCTTGACAGTACCACAAACTTATCCACATAAGACGAGACAAGTATTTCTGGTGGTGGGAGACAGCATTTTGCCACATACATGTTGAAGAGCTGGGGAGATAACACTCCTCCTTGGAGGACGCCGTTTTAAAAAATTCTGGTGCGCGACACGGCTTCACCAAATTTAACCCGGGCTTTCGATCTGTCAGGTAGCTGTAAAGCCATCTCTTGTCATTCACGTGTATTTCGTCAATATTCATTATCATTTCGATCAATTTACATCTTGAGACCGTGTCAAAGGCTTTCGTCACATCCAATGATACCGCGATGGTCCTCTCCGGCGGTTTCTTCATGTTGAAGCCTTCCAAAATTTACTCATCTTTCAGATGTAGGTGTTTGTGCTATGGCCTCTTCGATATACATGTTGATGTGGTTCTGGTTTGAGAAACATTGCATTTCTATCCAACATCAACCGCTCTAGAACATTGGACGAAGTGCAGAGAAGAGTTTGATTGTGGCTTTACAACGCGCTCAGCAGCTGAGGGCATATGACGTCGCCTGTCTCACCCTGGGCGGGCATCGTGGGGAATCGAACCCCGTACCTCTGGCTTCCCAGACGCTCGGCTTAACCACTGAGCTACCGACGCCATGCAGAGAAGAGTAATAGGTCGGGATGATGAAGGATTGTTAGGAGACTTTCCAGCCTTCAAGATTGGGACGATGGTTTCCTTCTTCCAGATCTCAGGCATCTGATTTGTGAGCCATGAACAGTTGAACATTTATGTAAGCAAATTCAGGTCTCTCTCTCTCTCTTCAAGATGTTTCCGATGATTCAGACGATTATCGAAGACCTGAGCCCGACAAGCGCAGCATGCTGTATTATTATGTGCTTCGGTTGCATAAGCAGAACATACAACATATATGCATCAAACTGTTCACTTACACTTCCCTTGTCCTGATTTTGTGACGCGTGGACTGTTAGGCTATATAACGCTGACACCATCTCACGCTGATTTTTCGTGGTCGAAGATTAGCGACAGGTGGGCCTCGAACCCACAACCTCTCGGGTATGAGACTTCCCTTACCCCTCGACTATTGTTTTTCAAGCATAATACATTCCGCGATACATTCAAGGCTGTGGAATCGGCATTCGTACGTGGAAATTTATCTGCCTGACAGACACCGTACGTTATGCGTAATATTCATAGTGGTTTTTATATATAAGCTAAACAACGCTTCGTATGCATCAATTAGCCATCGTCCCTTTGGGAATGGCAGGGGAGGGAGTAGAATATGCCACTGACAATTACACAAACTTGAAAAGGAGGGGCGACATTAAGTTGAAACTTTGAGTACCAATTCGCACATCAATTACAGCTTGTGGCAAAAAAAGGAACTCTACTCACCACGGGTCGGGTGCAAGTGATGTCGTAGTGACGTCACATCAGAGACTTTTGAACATAATAAAGGGTGGAGAAAAACGCCAAAACCGATAAACGAATATATTAAGTTGGTTTTCAGTAATTGACAGCTCATTTAATGGGCAATAAATAATGCTGTCGTCTCCGAAATGTTTTTTTTTTGTGTGGAAGATGGTTGTGAGCATGAGCCGAATTGGCTTTCTCTTCATCGCTGTTTTTCTTTTACCTTGAACGCAACTTCGCATTCGTGCATTTTTTCCAGTAATACAATGCTGCAAGCCGTTCATTACTGTCCATGGAAATAAATATTTCCGCACATTTAGGATACGGACAGTTGCAGCAAATTATCTGTTCACGAAACAGGCAACACGGCATAATCGATTGAACACATTTGGTGACCAAAAAATAAAAACACTAAAACGTCACAGTGAAGGATGCATCCTCTGTGGGACAAGTTCTCTACTTCCAAATGATGTACTGCATGGCTGTTTTATCCCACTTCTTGCGGATCCCACATTTAGTAAGTATCTGCTGCAAATTTGCGTTCACAACAGTACCTCCCAAGACATGATTTCATCATAGTCATGGTAATGGGTGAATCAGATATTATTTAACATAACGAAGAATGGCTCCTTAGATGCTCCTAGGTTTTAGACATTGCGTGTAAAGAAAATATACGACCTTCAATATACCAGGAGGTGCTGAGTTGACATCAAAAGTAACGATACAGGTTGTACTTTATTGCTCAACGTTTCGGCCAGGGGCCATCGTCAGGACGATGGCCCCTGGACGCCTGCACTCCTGACGATGGCCCCTGGCCGAAACGTTGAGCAATAAAGTACAACCTTTATCGTTACTTTTGATGTCAACTCAGCACCTCCTGGTATATTGAAGGTCGTATATTTTCTTTATACGCAAAATCAGATATTAAGCAGATTAGCCTGATTGGGGCAATAGCTGCTAATCGCTGCACACACGGCAAGGCTAATACCATTGCCAGGACTGACAGGAGCCAACTGAAATTAATTGCTCTTATATTTTAATCAGCTTACACCACAAGGTAACAAATAGGAATTCCACGAAATAGGATAGAATGGCTAAAAAGTCAACTGTTAACTTCCCACAAGCAAAATATGTCTTGTTCTGCACGTTTTAAACCATATCAAACAATTGCACATTATCAGAAAACAGTACTGGCAGACCGAAATACTAACGCTGGACGCCGCCACATACCTTTTTCTGTGGTACAGCGGCCGCAGATGAAGCCTCGCCTGCAGTCTCCTTTTTGACGTTGTAGTCCTCATAGGTGGCGTTCCATTCGGGCGGTGTCTTGTCGGTCGGCTTGCCATGCTTGTCCAGAAGACCCTGCTTGATCATCTGCTTCTTCATGGTGGCCTGCCAGAAAATTGTGTTCATACACATAGCATAAGCTATCACTTATTGGCTGTTGATTAAGGTGAATTGGGTCGCTGCCTGCAGAAGACTGGACGTCCAGGCGATACATCAACCAAACAATTTGAAAACAGCCATGCCGGTGAACCTTGCCTTCGAGTTCAGGCTGGTTCCGGTTCCAGTGGTCAGCAAACATAATATGCCAACAACACCCAGTGCCAGTATGCGCCGACGTTGACGTGCTCACTGTGGGGTCGCGTGGCTGTACTACCATCGGCACTTCGGATATTACCGCGATCCAGACGTGCCAGCAATCCGAAAAGCAGTGTCATAGCCATCAAGCTACATATGTTTTCCTCGCCGGCCAGATAATTCCATACCGTGCAAATCTGGTTCATAATTTGCAGGTTAGACCTGGCCAGTGAACTGAGTCGGAGCTAGGGCGTACCTTGGGTCCGAGTCCCCACTTGCGTGGGTACGTGTCCCGCTCCATAATGACCCGCTTCAATTTGGCACACACGCCGTGGTCGCATGACGCCATTGTTGCCGTGGTCATCAGCGCGATCGCTGTAGCGAGGCCAGGTCAGGTCAGGTCAGATCGCGACACGACCACATGTACACCATAGGGTAACTGACCTGCTGACAGCGTCAATTGGCTACAACGGCACGCCCATTTCTTATCGATTGATTATTTGGGCTTTTAAGGACGCGCCGACTACGAGACCATTTAGCGTCCATGACCATTTCTTATCACCTTACAGCATCAGGATCTCAGAACAGCGAGCCACCGAACTGCAGCGAATACACGAGTATATTAAATGCTACTGGTGCATCATGGCATACCGAAAAAAAGGACACGAGGCGCTCGAAATAGTACACGAATCATAAATATGAGATACACACGCATACGATGTCACAAACAGATAAGTAAGTTAATTTCATTTGAATACAGTTAAAGTATGTGGAAATATGGAAGCACAGGCTTCCGAGGGGACAAAGACAGATGTGAAACCAAGCTGACCCAATCGCGATTATAATTGTGAATAGCGCGATTATTCATATTAAACCATGTAGAAAACTGGAAGGACATGCTTCCGAGGTGATCAAACAGATCTGAAATCAAGCTGATCCAATCGTGATTATACTAATGAATAGCACGATTATACCAATGACAGTATGTGGAAATACGGGAGGACATACCTCCGAGGAGGGAAAAAAGAGATATGAAATGAAGCTGACATATCGCGCTCATACCAGTGAATCGCGGTTATACCAATGAAAGCATGCAGAAATATGGAAGCACATATTCCAGAGAAACACAGATCTGAAATCAAACTAACCCAATCGCAATTATACTAATGTCAATACACCCACCATCATGATAATTACATACACTTTATCAACATGTCAACATCAATAACTTTTTCACCCCCCGCCCCCCCAACAACACGCAAACACCAGAATCACCTCCACGCTGATGCACACACTACATAAATCCGAACTTCATCTTGGTCCGTGGTCAGCGTCACACCTCCCCTCGAGATGAAGACAGTTGGCACCGCCGGCACAGTGCGGGCTCCAGGTTGAAGCTATTTTTGACATAAGCATCTAGGAAATTCTGCAGCTTACGCTTTGAAACATTGGTGAATGCTTAGAAACGTTTATGTAAAGCGTGATGAAATTGATAGAAAAGTCAGACTCCTGTTGTCCTACTAATCTAAACATTACACAGCGAGACGATGTCGCGACCCCGCAGCAGCGAGTCGGCAATGGGAGATATTGGCACACCGACTCCAGCTCACGCGAACACATCGGGGAACCGTACAGCCCCTGGGCACGCGACGCAGGCGTCTCTCACCGAGTGCCACGGCCTCTCCCTTGGTGGTGACGATCACCACCTGCTCGTTGACGTCGATGCCGTCTTCGTAACGCAACACGCCGGGTAACATCACCTTGGCGCCGTAGCAGACGGCGTTCACCTGGCGGACGGACAGTCAGACTACACTGACACGATGGTGGTCTGCGGCAGAGGCGCAGCCGAGGAGCCATCCCCATGGCAACCAAAAATACATTAGATCAAACGAGAACTTTTGTAACTTTTACCACGCAGAGCCAACATAATCAGCGCGCTTCCTACGCCTAAAGCGCTCTCTTTCATGACATTTCTTTGGTCGACCAACCTGAAGAAAATACCGACTGCACCACTGGCTCTGTGGTAGATTGACTGCAAAATATCGACAACACAGAATATCCGCTCAGTGCAATATCTACTGATAAAATATAGAATGATGCAATATAAAAAAGGCTGCGGCGTAATGTCGAAAGGTAAATATTGACAGCAAGCCAAAAGGTAAATACCGACAATACCCACCACCTACTTCTCAATTTGACTAAGGCAAACCATGCATAGGTTAATCGCGGTGAAATTGTTCATGTGGAATGTTTGTCTGCTTTGAAATATTATGAGCGTGATAAGACACTGGAAACGTAGGGGGGCAAGGAGAAGTAAGTTGGATGGATAGGGTCTTCTTTTGTTTACACATTAGGTTACTCTTACCTTGTACCATTTCCTTGTCAGAGCTTGAGTTAAATGGAGTGTAATGCCCGCATACAAGCGGATACAACCAGTTTCGTTTGGCCGGTTAAAACCATGGCTTTACCCAGGATAAACCACCAGGTCCACACAACTTGCTAACTCTGCTTGGCTTGCAAACATTTTCCACGCTGTTTTGGCCCCCCTCAACACACTTCAGGAGTTGGACGCACCAATCAGCCGAGAAGCCGCGGCTCGAGTTCCGTCGGTTCCGCGCAGCACGGTAACTTCCAACATCTGAAGTGAACTTCAAACAGTACAAATCCTACGGCGAGCCTGGAACCCCAGCCTCGTATCAACCTTGAGGAGCGCCTAGCAATGGTGGCTCCCTCGTGGCTAATGCGACAGTCTGTCTGTTCAGGTGCCCATCTGAACTAGAACACAACGTCAACGGATAGTGTCCGGCCATGATGGAGAGTAGAAAACCATCACCTGCATAGGCTTGACAGATATAGTTAGTTAATTATGTGGGCTTCAGGGCACTTCGACCAGAATTGATCATTCGCGCCCGTTGACAGATATAGTACCTAATCAACTCTGCCAACGCACATGACCGTGCAAAAATTTCCCGACTACCTGCACTCCGAGGGTAAACTGCTGGTTGCATGCCCCTCCCTCATCAGGCTTAGTAGGAAGAGACCGTTTCCACCACCACGAATATAATAATGACGATGTGTGTTCTGTGATTTAAACCAATTATCTTTCACTACGCAGTTTTTATATGAGTGGGGAAACACAATTGGTTGAAAACACCCAGTACACTTTGTGTTACGGTGGCACAGCCGGCCTCTGTTGTGATGTTTCTCCACCCAGATTATTCCACTCTTAAAAAACAAAAATCCTTTTTCGAACTTGAAGATAAGACTACGGAATGTTGTTTGACAATGAAATAATGCGATCTCAACGCCTCCCGATAAAAATGGTAATGCTTCTGGGGGTCTTGGACTCAAATACTTCTATTCCAGCAATCACACAATGTGTGGTCATGGAAGACACTAGGACATCTCACACCCTTGGATGAATTTAGCTAAATTTGTTATTACGAATCCAATTATTCCTGAATTACAACCCAAAACTAGGTACCTTGTGTTGTGGGGTGGCATGGGGTGGGGTGGGGGGGGGAGGATTCGGAAATCGGTGTTCGGATGAGCGAAATGTAAATAGTTCCTTGAATGTACACGAAACCCTCGGTTTTCAAACGATCACGTCGGCATCATCGTTTTAATGAAATTTTTATACATAAAATGTTCAGGTACTGTTAAACATTTGCAGTTTCGTGCATCTTTACCTTTTAGTCAGCGGTTTGAGGGCAATTCTTTACTCATGCACACATTTGCAAGTGCCTACTCTTCAGATCAAACATGCAAAAAGGAGTGGGATGTGAAAAAAACCTGCAAATCTGAGAGCCCGACATTCTCCAAAGCCAGGACTTCCAACTACAAATGCCACCGGCCGGCTGGTCGGCGTAACTCACAGCACTGTCCTTCATGATGATGCGCTTGTGACTGGTGAGCAGCGCCTCCATGGGTTGGATGACCCGGCGCAAGTATGTCTCGTCCTTGTGGTTGTCGTACAGCCACTGGGCGTCCAGCACGTCGTGCATCGTGTACATGCCCTCCTTCTCGCTGGATATGCCTGCCGATTGGGGACGGCGGAATCACGCACAAGAAATGTCGGTCAGGCAACGTTGCAATGTGGCACGCGAGTGGAAATGACGGCCTGACGTGACAATGATTCCACAAATATTCAGGGTAATTATTATTGCACCAAACATACAATCACTTCGCTGGCTATCAAGTTACCAGTCTCGACCTGATCCTACACGAGATCGGCGACATCACCGACAGGACCTGACCCGGTACCTACGTGACATGCAGCTGATGGCGGCCCCGACGACCTGAATCTATATCTGACCGGCGACACCACTCACCTGACCTGACCCGACGTAGCTCCTGCATCTGACCGCCAACGCCCAGGTACAGGCCGAGGTGAACACACATGGTCCGAATGTAGGTACCCGCCTCGCACGACACCCAGAAGATGCCTGCAACACCGCAACACCGGCCGTCAGTGCCGCACACCGCACGGGTGGGGCTCGACGAGCCACAGCCGCTGCACTGGCCGTGCTCCCATACCGGCGGCAAGGTTGAGCCCCTGAGATTACTTCGGTCATTTTGCGCCCATGCACCTCAGACATGCTGTCAATCACTCGTAAGTTGCTGTTTAAAGACAACGAAAACCACTATGTAAGAGCTGATCTCATGAATTGATACCTATGAACCATGGTTAATAAAAATATGGAGCCTTCCTAAGTGTCAGGCTATCAGAAGCGAATAACTATTATGATACACTTCATTCCAAGCATTGGCTGGACAAAAACTGCTTCTTCTAAAACCGCTTATTCTATCTATGGAGATAGAAAAGCAAAATGAGACGCCACGACACTTACGATGTTATGACACCAACATTATTGCCCATCACCATCACAATGAAGTAAATGTACAACAAAGGACAGTCGACACGGGTTCAGACGCCTGCAGCAATAGAGGCTTTGCATACACTTCCATGCATATAGCAGGTGGTACTCTCACCCATCTGGCTCTTGGGGTCGTAGGAGTTCGTACGCCTGCGGCAATCGAGGCTTTTTACACACTTCCATGGACAGGGCAGGTGGTGCACTCACCCATCTGGTTCTTGGCGTCGTACTCCACCAGTTTGTTGTCGTAGACAGTGCGCACGCGCAGCTGACGCTTCACGGCCGAGATCAGCGGAGGCCGCTGGAATAGGGCGCCCTTCAGACGTTCCAGGCACTGCGTCACCTGCAGAACACCAGGATCATCAGGGTCAGCACGGGGGTTATCCTACCCGGAGAAGGTAATATTGGTTCTGTTTGTAATACGAAGAAGCCCTTTGCACTCTCCTTGAAATTATTGGGCCTCTTAATACAGAGCAACAAGTTTGCAACGAGGAATAAGTCACGGCGACTGGCAGTGCTCTCTGCCTATCAATAACACAAGGAATAACACCCACTCACGGTCACAGGCGGTGCCCTCTGCCCATGAGTAACACGAGTAATAATGTCAGCGTCTCGGCATACCGAGCACCCACCTTTTGTACATTGTCAACCATCGAGTGCAGCCGGAAGATGCAGACATACTCCTTGCCTGCACTCTGCTGGGACTTCACGAGGCGGGTGGCGCGCTCAATGCATACGATCAGACAGCCTGTGGATGGGGCGAACTGTAGTATCGAACACCTCCCAACTCAGTTCACGCAGCAGCCCGCACGCCAGTGGCTATTGTCCTCAGTCTCCTGGCATTATGCTTGAGCCATTCGCTGGAACTAGTTATACAACACATCGGTTCAGAATCCTGTCACCCATAGCGACGACCAAGCCAATAATTTAGTCATACATGATTAAATTAAACCAAGATCAAACAACTATAAACAGGTGAATTGAAGCCCAAAATGGGTTTGGCTCTTATCTACTGGCCTTACAAACTCGAAAAGACACTGGACTCTTGTATTGGCATAGCACCAGCAAAAACCACACATCACCAGCACTCTTCGAAACATGTACGGTTCGTGCACTCCAAATAACTCCAAACTCCCAGACCAGGTAAACAGCGCACTACCACTCCTTTTCGTTGGTGGAGAGGCTCGGTCTGCATAGTTGGCTCCAGCGCTGGCCGGACCACCTCCGTTCAGCACCCACCTGTCACCTTGGGGTCCAGTGTACCCGAGTGGCCAGTCTTCTGAACTCGCAAGATCCGCTTCACCCAGGCCACCACCTCATGCGAGCTCGGGTTGGACGGCTTGTCCAGATTGATGAAGCCAGCCTTGAGGTGCTCGGCCATAGGCCGGCGCAGTGGTGAGTATCCCTCGGCTAGTGGTGTGTAGTGGTTGGTGCGCACGTTCAGCTTGTCAAAATTCTGAGGAAACAAAGGATCAATGCTTGGAACCGGTTTTTGAACGTTCGACTCTTCAAAGAATCACACACTACCAAAATGCAGTCATCACGTTACCAGATGAATAACCATACTCAGGTAGCACTCACTGTCAGTCATGATATTATCAAAGTTAGCTATTTCGGTCTTAAGGTGCATCGGCGTCATAAATCATATAACGTCAATGTTATAATCAAATATTAATATTTGGAAACAAGGAGAGGGAGTAGCATGCAATGTGGTACTGTGGCCCATGGTGACTTACAGCCTATATTGGTGTCTACCTACTTCTGGTACCATTGTCTAGCCATATTCAGATATTGACACAAAATACTGGTGACACTGAAAACAAGGCTGATATTTCAGGTGATTACGAGTTCCATGAGCATTCCAAGACCCACCAGAAACTGAACAGAGATACCAGCAAAATTGGAAGTCGACCCATCAGCATACACAATGGAAGCTGAATTCTGGACCACTCAACTCATCACCTAAATAATATCGAATATGTCCCCTGTGATGGTGGTATATGCATACTTATTTGGTACAGGTGAATTATTAACCAACCACACCATCACGTTCAATCGTTTTCTTCAGTTCATGATACATATTTAGATGAGTATAAAAATGAAAGGTCAAAAGAGTGAAATGGCATTAACAAACCAATGCACCACTGGCAATGCGGGGGCCGCGGTAGCTCAGTTGGTAGAGCGTCGCATCTTGCGTCTAGCGTCTTGATCGCAAGATTGTGGGTTCGAATCTCACAACCGACGGCATTTACCGAGTCCACCCGCGACCAAGCAGCATGAGAGGTTGGCGACGCTATATGACCTAGCGGTTGAATGCGTCGTAAAAGAACCCAAGGTTCTTCTTCTTCCACTGGCAATGCATTAGGATTACAACAATTTCTCAATGGTAGCCGTCACTATAGACCAAACCACCCAGTTGGATGGTTGCGAACCACTCTTGCTAGCTTCTTGCTTTGATTCTGAAGTTTGTTATGGGCGCTAAATGATCACAATTTTGGTCGAGGCGCCCTAAAACTCAAATAACTAACGATTCTGAAGTTTACATCAATGGGATATAAAGCTTTACTAAATTTCCAGATGCAATTCAATTCAGCTTGACTTTTGTTCACAGTCATTTCACAGTAATTCACAATCTCGCTTCCCATTAATCCGTCATTGGACGTGCTCCTCAACTACACACCACCAACCGTGGGGATGGGGGGGGGGGGAAATATTGTCCCCCGCCAATCTCATGAACAGCTGGACCGATTTTAGTCAACCGATGGCGTCATGTCGTGCGGCCTCAAAACATCATGAGACTGCTGGGTTCTTTCACGACGCATTCGACTGCTGGATCACGTGACGTCACCAGCCTCTCATGCCGACTGGTCGCTGGTGGTCCTGGTAGCCCCGCTGGTGATAGCATTTTAACTGACGATCTTACGATCAAGAGTTCAACGTCCCACCGACTGAGCCGCCGCAGCCCCGCGAAGAACATCCACCGCGACGATACGACGGATCGGTGCCGAGCAACGATACATTGTTTGTGAAACAGGGTGGAATATACCACTTACTGGACACTCAATAGACATCCTTCGTAGCGGAGTATCGACATCGTCGATCTTATTGATGTGGTTTAAAATAGAGTATCCATGCATTGCTTCCAACAGCATCTGGTGTATAAGTGTCATGTTTGTGCTCACCAGTACAGATTGCGATACACAAGCATCCAATAATACAATTCTAGGTGAATGGATGACCTATGATGTGATCTGTTGTACAATACCATATGTTGAGAGTATGGTATTGTTATCGGTTGGTTATTGGTTTTACGACAGGTCGACCGTTGAGTCATGTAGCGTCGCCAATCTCTCACGCCGATTGGTCGCGGGCGAAGAGTAGCGACAGGTGAGACTCGAACCCACAACCTTTCGATTGTGAGACGAGCATCTTACCCCTAGACCACTCTTCCCCATATGGTATTGTTATCGTTTCCGTTAACAATGTCTACCTATATTAGGTGCACCACAAAATAAACACAAATTATACTTTTATGTTGAGTTGTGTAAGTATGCTGTTAGGTCAAAATTCAGTTTGAACGATTTAAACGATATTTTAAGCGACATATTTCCACGGCGAATTCGACATCCTACCAGATTAGTTTTGACATATCACACCTAACGTAAAACCATTATTTTAACACTGGTGCCAAGCTGTGCTGGTGTGGTATGCACTGCTGTACATTTGAAGCCAACTCAGTCATTTTTGTAAACAACGCTTGAGATTGCTTCGAAATTTGGAAAGCAAGGAAAAATCGAGATTACTTTATCAATGTTTACTATGATATGCCAGTATTTCGACATGACTAAAATCAGGTTAAAAACAACAGAATAACATATTGATAATGAACTAAATGTCTTTTGCTTCTTGTTGACAGACATCAAACATATTCACCTGTTCAACAGCTTCTCGGTCAACTTGTGTGCACTGATGCAATTTTGTCAAATTGGCAAACAGGTCACTGACACATGGTCTATCATCAAATAATTTATATTTTGTGATTGGCAAAAGGCATATAATTGACCAAATGACATCTTGAGAATTTCGTGGATATATCTTAAGACGTTCTAAGTTATGGCCATTATTTGACACAGGGAAGGATTTGACCATACTATACCATACCGTCAATACTCGAAATACACGAAATACACCAACACTGCACACAACAATGCAAAACCCAGAGTTTTGAGCAGTCTAGATTAATGAACCCATTAGGATAGCATGAGGTACCAATTCTAAGAATGGAGTAATCATTCACTTAATGAAGAAAACCACCACAATCTCAGACAGGCAAACTGAATATCTACCCGGGTAGACATGTGTTTCTGCAGCTACATAAATAGATGCATTTTGTGCATGACAATGGGCTTTGGTCTTCTCAATGGACTGGTTATCACTTTAGTTCTTTTGTCAGGCAGTAATCAAGAAAGTAGCAGTACATATATCCCTCATTTTCTACTAGAGGATAAGTTTCATCCATTTAACTGCAGAAATAGTTTGGACTTCTTTTTCTTGTCTTCTTGGGGTCGGGTCTTCAGAAGTGAAAGTGGGTGTGGTTGCGATGGCATTTGCTAGCTAATTGTCATCTGCAACCCTCATGATCTTTCATAGCTGCTGCATTATGCTCTTCCTCATTGTTTTACCCATGCCATTGTGGTGAATGTTGCTACTTGCTGTTGCAGCATGCTTAGGAAGAATAAGAGTTTGGGCCTGTTAGGGGTTTTGTTTACAATCCAATCATAACATGTAACATCCAAACATGTGATGTTCAATTTAAAACATTACATTCCACAACACAACATACACATTGTACACCATAGGCAAACACTGTGGCCAGTCTACAAAGCATGACATGACAGTCAACAAAGTCCACTTAGTTGCCACATATTGCACACCAGAATGCACTGATCAAATTTTGGATACCAGGTTTATTTTTGCTAGCTCTCCAGTCAACAATGTTGATGACGTTATAAAATCTTACTGATGTTTCCAACTGAAGACAGCATCAGGGTCAGAAACAAGTGGTCATATCTTATTAATCACATTCATAAGCAGTGTTGGAAAAAGCCATGCCTGACATCATGAAATCATACAATGATGTCATCAAATTGCACCAACACCTCGAAGTAAAAAATAAGCATCAGCACCAGAAATGAGCAATCACACCTTCTTAATTACATTCATAAATGTACATCAAATCCGAATCAATCTTTGGAATGATACACACCTTCACTGCATGTAAGTCATATGTTATTCTGTTCTCTTACTAAAATGCACACACTTCATTAAGACCTCCTAGGCATTATATATTCCATGACATTGCAAACCCATTAGTTGAAGTGAATATCCAAGAAGTGAAACCAATACTGCAAAGGATTCAATTGCAGTTGATGATGTAACATCAGATGGAGGATACATTCTGCATTCTGCTTGTTATCATTTTTGCCACGTAATTGATCCAATTGATCTAGTCATGCATTGCAGCATAGATGCATTTTGCAGTCATGCATTTCAATCTGGTAATAGCCAGGTCTCAGTTCTTGAGATATGATAGATGAGGCTGCATAGTTTAGTTGAATTAACTTCACCTTCATAATAATACAAATACAACAGTACAACTACACATCATGCACATGATATTCACCTTCAGAAGTAGTGGCCACTGCGATGAATCCAGCTTTGCTGGCTCTGAAGATGGCTCAAGTTTATAGTTGCCTTCATGTTGATGATCTGCCACAGACTTCTTTTTCTTTTTCTCTCGTGGGGTGTCCATCTGGGGGAAGGAAAGGGTGATAGTTGAATATAAAACATACCCTTAGTGCATTGTTTTGCATAGTATGTATTTGTACCATACATCTTGCTTAACAGCTAATTTAATTGCACTCAGTCTTCCAAATGTCCTAACATGTATAACCTGAGGTGTGTTTGGGCTGAATGTTACCATACTATTGTTGTTATTGGGGTTTGGGGGCGCATCAACTGCCTAGGTTATACAGCGACCATAATGTTACTGTACTGAATGAATGTACTGTACTCATTCAACTATAGGAGATTAAGGTAAAATATGATTGAAATGCTTAGACAGTAAGAGTGTTAGAAAACATCAACCTGAACGATGCTCTGCTACTCATGGCAATACATCAGGGCCATAAATTCAGGTTAAACAAGTCAGGATGTGGGCAACAACACCAAACAATGTTGAGTCAAAGTTGGTCAATCAATGGAACAGGCTGCCTGGTAATGAAGTGGTGGTCCCTCATTGAATATATGTTCTAATAGGGTGGATTAATTATTTGGGTTTGAGAATGTCATGTTTGAATTCCAAGATGTGCAGTAGGGAGATGGGAATAAGGGGAAATTGCCATATTATTACAGCATCACATGCACACCAGTGGGTCTATCATGCTACACACACCGAAGGAAGATGTTTGGGATTATCCTGCTCATATCTCAGAAACTAATGAAGCTGGAAGCACACAATGTGGAGGGTAGATTACAGCTGTGAACTTGCTTCAGTAGAAACTCCATGACACTTGGACAATGCCTTCAGGGTGAGATAAGGTGGCAAATGAATACACAATCATAATCTTCATTCTGCAAACATAGCACATCGCATGTAATTATCCGTACCTGGTGTGTCAGGGATGTGATAAAGAAGGAATTCAACACTTCATGCACTCAATTTAATACTCAGACATTGAAAACCACATGTTTCTGCCTTCATTCAACATTTATTTCTGAGAATGAATACTCGTAACCTGACGTGTCCACAGCCAAGGCCGGAAGTTCCTTGCAATGTTATATTATTTAATTTTTCATATATTTGATGACATCATGGCCAAAGAACATTTGGTTCTTTTACGACACATTCAACCTCTAGGTTATATAGCGTAGCCAACCTCACTCCGATTGGTCGCAGGTGGACTCTGTAAATTCCGTTGGTTGTGAGATTTGATTCGATTCGTGAGACGTCATGGCCAAAGAATTTGTTTCAGATGATTCTGGTTTTCCGGTTAGGTTAGGTTAGATTATATTATGATACAATATATTTTATATATTATGCTACATTATCTTAGCCTATGTTAGGTTAGGTGAGGATTGTATTTTTTCCTATTATTTATCTATTCATATGCAATTTTTTAACTCTTGACTGTAAGCAGAACACCTCAGTGTTCTCCAGTATATGCAGTAACAACATGCAGTGTAAGAATGGCAGATAATGTAGCATAACATAAGATATATTATATATTATATCATAATATAATATAATCTAACCTAGCCAGAAAATCAGAATTGTCAGAAACAATTTTTTGCCCATGATGTCATCAAATATATGACAAATAAAATAATACAGCATTGCAAGGAACTTCCGGTCTTGGCTGCGGATGCGTTGGGTTGAGAGTATTAATTCTCGGAAATCAATGTTGAATTAATGCAGAAACATAAGGTTTTCAATGTCAGAGTATTAAATCAAGTGCATGAAGTGTTGAATTTCTTCTTTATCATGTCTGTGACACCAGGTACCGATAATTATACGTGATGTGCTATATTTGCATAGTGAAGATCAGGGTGTGAATTAAAGATTCACACCTTAAGAGATCTTATCTCTGAAAACATTTTTGCACTCTGGGTTCATACTGGATAGGATGGACTTCACATGTACTCAGACACAAATGTGGGAACAAAAAATATCGATAAAAACAAACATAGAATGACACCCTAAAAACACTGGTTATTCCACTTATGGTCACCACTCAAACTAACCACTTTTTGTGGCAGTCAGCAGCCAGACCCCAGCTTCACACACTCCATGAATCTCAACCACCGGAATTGCCGACAACGTGCCAACAGCAACTTGCAAGACGATGTGCATGCACACTGAGTACTGTTCTCTGGCTCTGCAGCCACGTCTCAGAAAACCTGTGTTCCTGCCACCCATATAGTGGGAAAGTTCGACAGTTTTAAGAGACATCCTCCAGAGTCCCGGAGACCACCGACCAGAATTGACTGCGTTAGCGTTTTCTGTTCCGAAATCTGTCTGCCAACCAATCAATGCAAGGTAGTTTTCATATGGCATAACCATTAGCAATTTTGAATACATGGTTAACAGTGTCATACTGCAAACACAAGACCTTGATTGATCATATGCTTTGATCACATCCAACTGTGGCGTGTGCGGTACACAGTGTGCCCAGGGCTGTCAAAAACTAATTTTGGCATATCTTTGAATGTATATGTGCTACACTGTATTTTACAGCCATAAAGCCACAGTTTAGTATGGTGAAAACTGTTTGAAGATATCTTTAACAGTTTTTGAATGGTGACTGCCTAAACGTGCAGGACTCTCCAACATTTGGTACACTTTGTTTTGATATCTGAGAATACTCGACATAAATCGTAAAATTACCTATATTCAAAAGGCCCTAGCTCCAAAACTATTAAAGATAGCTTCAAATGGTTTTCACTGTTACTCCGATATACATTTCCACTTCAGAAAATGTAACAGCCATACCCTTAGACCCAAATACCCCACTTTCACCGGATGTCTGCATCAATGGACATGACACGGCCCTTTTGCAAGTAAATAAGAAGGACTATGGCAACTTTGAAATAGCCTGCACTTTCTTGGCATGGCTGGGTGTGCTATATATTGACATGGTGAGATGCCATATGCCTTAGGGAGTTGATGTGAGGTGGTTGTAGGGGGCCCCAATGATGCCGAGAGCTGTAATAGCCATCAGTAGGCCCCAGACCAATCTTCCAATCTTCACCAGTGAAGATTGGTGAAAATCTCGAAATTCACCTTTTTCACTCATTTGATGGCATATCTAATTTAATTACTTAGTATTAGTGTAACTGCAATTAAAAAGCACATGTTAAGGTCAAATGTTAAATTATACCGATTACCTCACAAAACACTTCACGATATTATGAAAAAAACAACATTTCATCAACGAAAATGCAGAAATTTTATACACTGTTTTTTTTTCTCCTCTCAGCATTCTTAAACATAGATGGCTCAGTCACATGTGCTACCAACCAGGACATACATATGTGTATCAACAGGCACACATTCTTAGACAATAATCAACCACTACCGTACAAGGCAATTATAAGTCCATCATCCTCCCCAAGAGCATTTCCGAGCCGATCGTGGTGGAGCTTGGATCGAGCAGTATGGCCTGATTCACCGCAGATACTGCACTTCAGCAGTCGACACTTAGCCACCACCACGGGATGAGTCATCTGCAGCATGCACGCCAAGATGTCTCTGAGGTTTAGCTTGACACTGTGCTGCCTTGCTCGTGCCCCACACCCACTCTTGTACCTGGACACGTTCTTATTCCAGTGCTCTTGTGCCTGCTCACTGAACACTACGATTGGTTCACTGTCTGATATCTCGAACAACTGCCAACTGTGGGCACACATGGCATGGAGAGATGGATTGACAGGGACCCAAGGACGACCATTGCTGACAAAGGCAGTGCGGATGTGGGACATGTCGATCTCTAGCTGACACAACTTGAGCGTGTCCACACCAGATCTCGTACTGCAACATGCAGACAGCATGACATTCACATCACGTAACAGAATACCATAGTTTATGCTATCACCTTCGTTCCTGATCAGCTGGCAAATCATCTCCCTGCTCTTAGGGTCAAAGAAACGTTCTGCGATTGAACCGTTGTTGGTGTTGCCACCACCAGCTGTTGGCACATCGATGAGGATGCCGAGTTTCTGGCGGATGTGGTCCTGTGCCTCCTTCTTGGAAGCATTGATGAACATGTCAGACCGACCAGCCTTACCCCAGATGTACACTCCAGCCATCAGTCGGTAGAGGAGATTGAGGACATAATCGAAAGATCGAAGCTTTCAGTGCAAAATAGCGAAATTGTTCACAGCCACAAGTGGCTTATCACACTGCCCTTCCCTATCCACACTGCTCCACATGACCTCTCCTTCATCTATCCGGCACCAAGCCTCCATGCATGAGTCGTAGTCCTTGTTGATAGTGAAGCCTTGCAGGATTATTATCAGGTTGTTCCGGTCTTCTACAGAGCTGCTGCAGTAGTGGCATTTGCTTGACCCTGTCTCCCTGCAGTATGCCAACCATTTTACCATCAACCATACTTACAGTATTGTTCACAGCAAGAGTTAAAGGCTTATTTCTGTCCGGTAGCTGAATCGCGAAGGTCTCCTTGTTGTTGATCGAGGAGAACAGGCCACCAAATTCTTTTTCAATCACTTCCTTCGACTCAGCTGCACGAACAAGTGACAAGGGCCTGGTATGGATGATTGAATTTGGTGAGGGATTTTTCCACAGCTGTACCGTTTCCCCACTGGTACTCATGACATTCAAGGATAGAGGTGCAACGCAGCATAGCAGGTGGTTGGTGTAGGTGGACGGATCAAGGTGGGGGATTCTCTTCTAGAAGAGACTGCTCGCTGTTGACCACCTGGTGTCACACTTTGTGACAGCCAGATCCGTCGATGCCAGTCTTGGCTATCAACTCTAAGGAGGCATCTATTGGTATTTTTTCTTCACAGTTTTCTGCCTTGATGATACCTAGAACAGTATCTTGGATGAGGTCCGGGTACGTCACAGAGCACTTTATCTTGTGTGAGATGATTGATGGGTGGAGGTCCTGTTTAACAGAGTCTATGTTGTTGCGGGTGGGAAGCTCAACACCAAACTTGAGCAGGAACTGGGAGAGTTCCGTCCATGAACGACTTGAGTAACCGCCATTTAAAAAGTAGGCAACTGCCTCATCTTCAGGGATTGCCACCTGGACATTAACCTTCTGCTTCTTGGTGCGGCAGGCACTCAACAGATCTATCACGTCATCAAGGGAGACACCCTGTTGCTCTGCAAATTCGATGAGATTGTTAATGGGTTTCTCCATGATGGTAGCTGTCGTCATCCTTCCAGGGTGGTCACTGAGGCTTGGGTGGCCGACCACCTTTTGTCTTTGATGACTCCGGAGAGACGAGGTCAGGCTGAGCAGGAGCATCTTCACCAGCAGTTTGTTCGTGCATGCCAATAAAAGGAGCAGCCAGCCATGTCTGAAATTCAGCTGACTCCTTTGACTTTTTCGGTTTCTTCAGCCGCTGGATTTTCCGCCGAAAGGAGTCTAAATTTCCATGAATAACTGGCCACCTCTCCAACAGAGCAGATGTGGCAAGGCCATGGTCCCCTCCACAAATCTCCAACACTTCAAGTACATCACTGTTTGTTATCAAAAGGCTACAAGGTACGCCTCCGGTGAACATAACGTCTTTTTGCATACATCGATGGTGGTGCAATTCATTTCCACAATGGTGAGGATGAAATATTTATTTTATTATGAAATTACGATTGCTACATTCTTAACTTATTTCAAGAAATAAACTAAAAAGGGAAAAAAGTGGGAAAGGGGTTTGATTAAAAAAAAAAATTTGGCTATTGTTTTGCAAATGTTTTGTTCAGAAATGGATTATACATATAATAACGAAAACAATGAGCCCTCAACCCTGTAGTTCAGCCCTGTAGTTTGATTTTTGACCGAGCTATGAGTTTTTGACAATTTCCGGCTGTCTGGGCACACTGTGCGGTAGCGGAGTTGCGTTCAATTACACAGGAAATTGGCTGTGTAGGTAGGTATGCGCTCTGAGCTGAGGGTGAAATGTGAAGTATTTTTTTTGTTTTTGATATGGCTAGCATTGTACTGAGACCAACTGTGAAAGGAAAGTACATTGCTCCTGTGAGTTATGAGAGACAAATCAGTGCTGATTATTACGAGCAGAGTGGGAAACTTACTTTCCAGGTTGGGAGTCGGAGTGCATACCGATTTCTTCCGGAGTACATTTTCATGGACATTATTATTTTACGCATGGAATCTGTTCACCAGTAACCAACCGGAAAAAACTTAAATCAGTACCTACATAATGTGCATAAGTAATATTCTCATTTTTGGTCAAATCAAATGCCAAAACATACGAACAAAGAAGTAAACAATGGATGGCACCGCCCGGCAGTGACCCGTAATAATCAGCACCGTTTCGTTTCTTATAACTCACAGGAGAAATGTGTTCTCCTTTTACTGTTGGTCTCAGTACAAGGCTAGCCATATGAAAAACAAACAAAAATACTTCACACTTCACCCTCAGCTCAGAGCGCATACCTACCTACGGAGCCAATTTCCCACGTAATATGAACGCAACTCTGCTACTGCACACGCCAGTTGGATGTGATCAAAGCAAAGGATCAGTCAAGGTCTTGTGTTTACTGTTAACTTGTGGACATTGTTAACCATGTGTTCAAAGTTGCTAATGGTTATGACATCATATACAAAATACCTTGTATTGATTCATCGACAGATTTCAGAACAGAACACGCTAACACAGCCAATTCTGATTGGTGGCCTTAGGGACTCTGGAGTCTCTTAAAACTGTCAAAGTTTCCCACTATGGGGTGGCAGGAACACACATATTCCGAGATGTGGCTCCAGAGCCGGAGAAGTGTTCTCAGTGCGCATGCGCATCATCTTGCAAGTCGCTGTTGGCTCGGTGTTGTCAGCAATTCCAGTGGTTGAGATTGATGGAGTGTGTGAAGCTGTGGTCTGGCTGCTGACTGCTAGTGATTAGTTTGAGTGGTAACCATACATGGAATAACCAGCGTTTTTTTGGGTCGTTCTGTTTGTTTTTATTGATATCTTTGTTCCCACATTTGTGTCGGAGTACATGTGAAGCCCATCCTATCCAGTATGAACCTGGAGTGCAAAAATGTTTTCAGAGATAAAATCTCTTAAGAAGTGCCTTAATCCCCACCATCATTGCGAGTCACTGCCGGGCAGTGCCATCCATTCCTCACTTCTTTGCTCCTATGTTTTGATATTTGATTTGATGACAAATGAGAATGCAAATTACATATGCATATTATGTAGGTACTGATTACATAGGTTTTTCCAGTTGGTTACTGGTAAACAGATTCCATGCATTAAAAAATAATGTCCATGAAAATGTACTCCGGAAGAAGTTGGTATGGACTCAGACTCTCAACCCGGAACGTAAGTTTCCCACTGGTGAAGATTATGATCATGTATTTGTTTGCCAACTGAAAAGTAATAATTTGCAGAGAAAATGAGTGGTTGCATCGTCATTTTTACGTTGAAATACCCTGTATTAAAAAAAAATCCTAGAAACACCATTTTACTTTGATCGATATATTTACCAACCCAATTAGGTACACCCCAAAAGGAAAATTTACAAGAAGTCATCCACTCGATAATTGCCAGATTAGTTGATTCAAAATGTCTGCAAATTTGTTGCTGGTGGTGGTGGATGTTTTAAAACGTGCCAACTGCGTTCGATATTTTGCGCCCAAAGCTTGTGGTTGGGTAGGTCAGACATAAGTCCGAAAACCAAAAAGGGTTCTCCATGCTAGAAACAACAAATATCCTATGAATTGAATTGGAATGACCGAAAAAATAACCATATCAAGGAATCCAACCATGCCGAGTGGTGAAACTGAAAATGGGAAGATAAGCAATAGAATGTTTGGATTAGGGTAGCGAAACTCAAGCATTGTAACTCATACGACTGTGGTTTTATAGAGAGGTTTCCATCCCAGTCTTCGTTACCAAGTCGCTTAAGTTGGAATAATTGGAGAACCAGAGTACGTGAATACCTACAATATAAAGTTGAAATCACCGTCGGCTATCGACCATCAACACGCGAAGTCATCCACGTTTCGGGAAACCGCGTGGTCTCCGCGACGCGCATAAAATGCGGCAGAATTGTAGACGAGATGAAATGTAACCAAACAGGTTACATTTCTGGATCCCTGCACTAAATTGATTGGTTTATTTAGATCAATTTATTAATAATTTAATTAAATTTGTTTCTTACATTATAAATATATTCTCCAGAAGCGATTTGAACAATTAACCTATAATTCAAGGTCATTAAATGAAAAATATAATAAATGGCGTTTCTGCTACGAAAGTGTGGCGCAACTCCATATATTGCTTGAATTATCGGAATTGTCCTATTAGTCGTTAACTACCTATATGACCTGTTTTTCAATGCTGTACTGGTCAATTAGCCAAGAGTGAAGATATCAGTATTTTGAAATAGGAGTGTAACTACATTAGTCGGTAAGTGTGTAGCTTAAGGTAGGTAGGTAGATAAGTGGACACTTACCTACCTTTTAGAGAGAGTACAAAGGAGAGCAACACAAATGGTTAATGGTATAGGCAGCCTGGCATATGAGGAAAGATTGAAGAAATTGAATATGTTTTCACTTAGATATAGAAGGCTGAGAGGAGATCTCATCGAGGTTGTTAAATTGTTCATGGTCAGGAACAGGGATATCTCAGGGAAATGTTTGAATTTAACAGAAATGATGCACTTAGAGGTCATCAATTCAAAATTAAAGTTAATCACAGCAGGACAAGGTTAAGACAGTCTTTCTTCACCAACAGGGTAGTAGGACACTGGAACCAGCTGCCAGGAACCATTGTCAATAGCAATACACTGAGCATCTTTAAAAATGGCATAGACATAAAGACATAAAAGTCATAAAGTCATAAAGTATTAAGGCTTAATAAGAGCCACAGGGGCCCATCTGGGTTAAGCCTATCTAGAAAAGGTACTAGAATGTACATACTCCCACCCCAATCAATCCCTTATCCCAAGTTCCTAGGAAGCTATATATCCCAGCCCATCTAACACCACTCACTTGCTACCGCCTAACACCCTCAATAATCACAAGCTCCTCCCATCACACCCATCGTGCCACCATAGACAACCTCATCAGCATCACATCCCGAAGGAAGGTGCCGAATCCACTGCTAGGCACATCCCACAGAAATTCATAAAGCGTTCAGACTTAATAAGAGACTCACTTGCTATTGCATAATACACTCAACAATTACAAACTCCTCCCATCATACCCATTGTGCTACCATAGACAATCTCATCAGTATCACATCCCGAAGGAAGGTGCTGAATCCACTGCTAGGTACACCCTATATAAAGTTATAAAGCATTTAGACTTAATAAGAGACTCACTTGCTATTTCATAACACAGTCAACAATTACAAACTCCTCCCAACTCCCACTCCTCCCTGTCGATCAACCTTCCCGGGAATACAGAAAAACAATCCCCCTATTCTTATAATGATTGTCTATGCCATTTTTAAAGATGTTCAGTGTGTTGCTACTGACAATGGTTCCTGGCAGCTGGTTCCAGTGTTCTACTACCCTGTTGGTGAAGAAAGACTGTCTTAACCTTGTCCTGCTGTGATTAACTTTAATTTTGAATTGATGACCTCTAATTGCATCATTTCTGTTAAATTCAAACATTTCCCTGAGATATCCCTGTTCCTGACCATGAACAAATTTAAAAACCTCGATGAGATCTCCTCTCAGCCTTCTATATCTAAGTGAAAACATGTTCAATTTCTTCAGTCTTTCCTCATATTCCAGGTTGCCTATACCATTAACCATTTTTGTTGCCCTCTTTTGTACTCTCTCTAAAAGCCAACAATCTTTCTCATAACTAGGGGACCAAGCTTGGACACAGTATTCCAAATGTGGCCTGACATATGCACAGTAAAGCTTCCTGATGACCTCCTCACTTTTGTATGACACATTCCTCTGTATTTCCCCGAGCATTCTTAGTGCCTTCTTCCTGGCTTCTTTGGTCTGTTCTGATGCCCCCAATTTTGTGTTCAAAATAACACCTAAGTCCTTCTCCTGCTGAGTCACAGATAGTACTTGGCCACCCATCAAGTATGGAGCCTTCATATGCTGCCTACCTACATGCATGACTTTGCACTTATCAAAATTAAACTTCATTTGCCATTTTTCGGACCACTTCACTAGCTCGTCTAAGTCTTTCTGCAGCAAAACCTGCTCATTTTGCCCTGTTATTGCCCTAAAGATCTTCAAATCATCCACAAATTTCAAAACCTTACTGCTTAGGCCACATTCAATGCTATTCACATATATAATGAACAATGGACATAAAAGATCAGTGCAACTATGAGCCACAAGGGCAGTGTTAAAATAAAGGTTTTCCGTTAGGTGTGAGATGTCGCAATGAACACAGTAGGATGTCGCAATTTGCCATAGAATTGGTGTCATTTGAAATGCTTTTGATGTCTTTCAGACTCAAATTTGATCCAATGGTATACTTATGACTGCATCTTTATCATTCCTTTTAAGATTCATAATTTAGGAAGAGTTATATTTGGGATAGGAAGAAGAATGCCTATGCTATAAAATGGTATTGTATGCCATATCACATTATAAGCAACCCCTTTACCTGACATTGTGTTGCAAAATGTTTGTGTATTACCATTCCCTATCGATAGCATGAGCATGATACTTATAAATGAGATACTGTTAGAAAGGAGACAGGAAGACTTTGTAAGCATGCATCAAGAAGCAGGATGTCGATACTTCTTGGATAATGATGTTGATTGAGTGTTCATAAAGTGGTATATTCCACCCTATTTCATGAATAATGTATCACTGCACAAGGGCCCTTCTTGGTTGCACTCTGTACACTGAACCAGTTGTCCACCAAATGTGTTGATCAACTCTCCCTGGAATACAGAAAAACAAGCCCCCTATTCTTATAATGATTGTCTATGCTGTTCTTAAAGATGTTCAGTGTGTTGCTGCTGACAATGGTTTCTGGCAGCTGGTTACAGTGTTCTACTACCCTGTTGGTGAGGAAGGACTGTCTTAACCTTGTCCTGCTGTAATTAACTTTAATTTTGAATTGATGACCTCTAAGTGCATCATTTCTGTTAAATTCAAACAGTTCCCTGAGATAACCCTGTTCCTGACCAGGAACAAATTTAAAGACCTCGATGAGATCTCCTCGCAGCCTTCTATATCTAAGTGAAAACATATTCAATTTCTTCAATCTTTCCTCATATGCCAGGTTGCCCATACCATTCACCATTTTTGTTGCCCTCTTTTGTACTCTCTCTAAAAGCCAACAATATTTTTCATAACTAGGGGACCAAGCTTGGACACAATATTCCAGATGTGGCCTAACATATGCACAATAAAGCTTCCTGATGACTTCCTCACTTTTGTATGATACATTCCTATTTATTGCCCCAAGCATTCTTAGTGCCTTCTTCCTGGCTTCTTTGGTCTGTTCTGATGCCCGTAATTTTGTGTTCAAAATAACACCTAAGTCCTTCTCCTGCTGAGTCACAGATAGTACTTGGCCACCCATCAAGTATGGAGCCTTGATATGCTGCCCACCTACATGCATGATTTTGCACTTATCAAAATTAAATTTCATTTGCCATTTTTCGGACCACTTCACGAGCTCGTCTAAGTCTTTCTGCAGCAAGACCTGCTCATTGTGCCCTGTTATTGCCCTAAGGACCTTCAAATCATCTGCAAATTTCAAAACCTTACTGCTTAGGCCACTTTCAATGTTATTTACAAACATAATGAACAGTAGTGGTCCCAGTACTGACCCCTGGGGGACTCCACTAAGAACATTTTGCCATGATGATTTTGTACCATTTAGCATCACTCTCTGCTGTCTATCTGAAAGCCCTATCTATTTTAGGATGTTAACCACAATACCATGGGCCTGAAGCTGCATCATTAACTGTTTATGAGGTACCTTGTCAAAGGCCTTGCTAAAGTCAAGATATGCTACATCAACCTGATTTCCCTTATCAAATTGTTCTGTAGCAAAATTAAAAAAGTCCAAGAGATTTGTGAGACATGATCGCCCTTTTCTAAACCCATGTTGAGTATCTTGAATCACTCTGTTTGCTTCCAGAAAACTAACTATTTTATCCTTGATAATTGATTCAAGTACCTTGCAGACTAGTGATGTGAGGCTTACTGGCCTATGGTTTTCAACTTTCCCTCTTTCTCCTTTCTTGAAAATAGGAACTATATTTGCCCTTTTCCAATCGGTTGGAATTTCATTTTGTGAAACTGATCTACAAAATATTATACGGAGTGGAATTGCCAATTCTTTTTCAGCTTCCCGCAACACCCTAGCATAAATTCCATCAGGTCCTGCTGCCTTGTTTTGCTTTATTTTCCTGACATAATTCAAAACAACATCACTGTCAATGAAATCAACATCATGTAACTGATCACCTGTTGCTGAGCTGTGGTTCACAGTTGGCAGATTAGTCACATCCTCCAATGTAAACACTGATTTAAACTGCTTGCTCAATTCCTCAACCATCTCACCATCCTCACTCAATATAATCCCATTTACTTCCAGTGGACCAATTGTGCTTGAAACTTTACTTAGCTTGTAGAAACTAAATAACTTTTTACTCTCCCCATTACAGTTCCTAGCCAAATCCAATTCTTTTGCTCGCTTTGCTGCTCTGGTTTTCTGCTTCACAGCATCTCTGGCTTTTTGATACGACCTTAGATTTACTATATTTGAAGCTTCCTTAAATACTCTAAATGCATCTTTCTTATCCTTAATTGCTTTTGTCAAATCTGGTGTAAGCCATGCCGGCTTTCCTATTCTTCTTTGCGCCTTTGCTTTTGGAGGACATGTCTAATCTGAATTTCCCTCAAGTAAGATTTGAACTTTTCCCACATTTCACAGGCATTTAAATCGGAGAATTCTGCTTCCCATTTTATGGCACTTAAAGCCGCTCTCATGCAGTCAAAGTCTTCCCTGTTAAAATTTGGAACCTTTGCCAAATTATCCTTGATTGTCCCTGCTACATGTGCATTGAATCTCACTATGTCCATCTCCATCTCACCATCCTCACTCAATATAGTGCCATTTACTTCCAGTGGACCAATTGTGCTTGAAACTTTACGTAGCTTGTAGAAACTAAATAACTTTTTACTGTCCCCATTACAGTTCCTAGCCAAATCCAATTCTTTTGCCCGCCTTGCTGCTCTGGTTTTCTGCTTCACAGCATCTCTAGCTTTTTGATACGACCGTAGATTTACGACATTTGAAGCTTCCTTAAATACTCTAAATGCATCTTTCTTAGCCTTAATTGATCTCCTCAAATCTGCTGTAAGCCATGCTGGCTTTCCTACACTTCTTTTGCGCCTTTGCTTTTGGGGGACATGTCTAATCTGAATTTCCCTCAAGTAAGATTTGAACTTTTCCCACATTTCACAGGCATTTAAATCAAGAAATTCTTCTTCCCATTGCATGGCACTTAAAGCCTCTCTCATGGAGTCAAAGTCTGCCCTGTTAAAATTTGGAATCTTTGCCAAGTTATCCTTGATTGTCCCTGCTATTTGTACCTTAAATTTCACTATGTTATGGTCACTTCTTCCCAGAGTTTCTCCCACAGTCAAGTCTTGAACTAAATCACTTAAATCCGAGAAGACAAGGTCCAAGAATGAGCCCTGCCTAGTTGGTTCTGTTACAAACTGGTGTAAGAACAGGTCCTCTTCAAGGCATTTCCTAAACAGTTTACATGCTGGGGAGCTAACACCAACATTTTCATATCCTTTTAGATTAAAGTCACCAAGAATAAGGCATTTCCTCTGAAAGTTTCTACTGATTTCCTCACAAATCACCTAATCAAGCTCCAGTTGCTGAGAATGTGGCAAGGTTCCTGATCGGTACAAAGCTCCTATTCTCAGTTTATTGCTGTTGCCTTTTCCCACAGAAACATCAAGCCAAATGGACTCCACAGACACATTTTTTACCCCATCTGCTACTTTTTGAGAACTGAATAAGCTATTCACATAGAGCATTACACCACCCCCTTTCACTGCTGGACCCCTATTGCATGAAAACATATTGTATCCCTGGATCTCATAGTCCTGCAAGTTATCCCCAAAATACCCCTCACTGACCCATGCCTCAGTAATGCAAACAAAATCTGGTTCCTCATCAGCAACATAACACTTGAACTCGTCAAATTGGGATCGAATACTCTGAGCATTAAGCATCATACACTTAAGAAACGTTCCATAACCATCTTTGGTTTTTTCATGCTGAGTAGCTCTATCATCTCTGGATGAGCTACCACTCTGCCCCCTTGATCTACTGCCGTCCCTATTTGCTGACTGAGGTTCTATTGCCTATGCTGTCACTATTGGCATATTCATGAGATGGTAATGCCACTTCTTCCCTCCCGACCCCATTATCTAGTTTCCCTGAAGGACATGTTCACACACTTTACTTAACACTTGCACTCCCTTCTCGGAGAAGTGCAGGCCATCCCTTTGATAGAGGTCCCATGAACCATAAAACCTGCACCACTTGTCAACAAAGGTCAAACCTAACTCATTGCAGAGCCTACCCACCCTGGCATTGGCTGCCAGTGCCCTAGAGCTCCACTCAGGGGAGACTTCAGAATAGCCATCACATTTGGGCCCTGGGCCTGGGCAGAATAGCCGTCACATTTGGGCCCTGGGCCTGGGCAGAATAGCCATCACAATAACTCTGCTTTTGCTCTGCTTCAGGGTGGCCAGAAGGGCCCTGTAGTCCTGCAGCAGCTCCTCACTCCTAGCAGGACCTACGTTGTTCACTCCTACCTGCACTATAACTGTACTAAACTGGTCCTCACTGGTGGCCTGTGCCACCACTGGGACCAGGTCTCTAACCTTGGCACCAGGCCTGGTGATGCACCTCCTGCCTCTCCTACCTTTACAGAAAACTCTATCTAAATGCTGCACACGAGAGTCTCCCACCACCAGCACAGTCTCCTTGCTATTATCCTGGGGGCAGTCCTCCAAAGCCTGAAACCTATTTGAGGTCGCTATGCCTGCCTGTTGAGCTGCTTGGCTAGGTTTACTCCCACTCCTACCACCTGCCACCTGCCATTCACTGCCCCCTTTCTTAGGCTCGCACCTCCAAATCCTCCACCCCCTGACATTAAACCACTGCCCCTGTGAGCTACAACTATAAATCTTCTGTTCACTAGGAGCACTTCTCTCTACAGATATCCCTGCCACCTCCACAGCAGAAGTCTCAGTTGCCTGGTGGCCTGCGACCACCTGGGCATAGGATGCCCCAGCTACAAACTGACCCATACATGATTCCTTTTCTTGTGTACCCTTTGCAACCAGGGCAGTCCTGAGCTTGGAAAGCTCTGCCTTAAGGGCCCCAACCTCCTTCTCTAGTGCCTGCATCCTGGTTGAAACCACCCTAAAGGCTGCAGCTTATTTCTAGATTTAGATTGAAAAGTAACTTGCTGCAAAATGATATAACAAAATAACAGAGGAGATAAAAATAACTGACAAAGCTTAGGTGTATGCTAGTTCCTAACTACGCAGCACTTACAAGGTAATCGTTGTGCTGAAAATTGATGGAGTTTTTTAAAGAAAGAAGAAAGCACTTGCTAAACAGCTGCCAAAAATTTACCAAATAGCTGAAACACTGACACACTAGACAAAGGCAGATGGTAACACAAGGACAAAATGGCGCTGGGCAGCCTCGCTAGGTTAAAATAGTATAATCTACTTGTTAAAAAATGTTTATTAGATAAAAACTATGCCAATATATGCACAGAAGTAATTGCTAAATAACTATATGCAGTTTAGTACTGCCCTGTTCTGCAACGACTTATCTGGTACGTAGGAGCTCCACAACGACGTGTTTCCACCTTGACACCTGGCGGCAAACCACTGACAATCATTATATAGACAATAGACAATCATTATAAGAATAGTGGGCTTGTTTTTCTGTATTCCAGGGAGGGTTGATCGACAGGGAGGAGTTGGGAGTTGGGGGGAGTTTGTAATTGTTGAGTGTGTTATGCAATAGCAAGTGAGTCTGTTATTAAGTCTGAGTGCTTTATAACTTTATATAGGGTGTACCTAGCAGTGGATTCAGCACCTTCCTTCGGGATGTGATACTGATGAGATTGTCTATGGTAGCACAATGGGTATGATGGGAGGAGTTTGTAATTGTTCAGTGTATTATGCAATAGCAAGTGAGTCTCTTATTAAGTCTGAACGCTTTATGAATTTGTGTGGGATGTGCCTAGCAGTGGATTCGGCACCTTCCTTCGGGATGTGATGCTGATAAGATTGTCTATGGTGGCACGATGGGTATGATGGGAGGAGCTTGTTATTGTTGAGGGTGTTATGCGGTAGCAAGTGAGTGGTGCTAGGTAGGCTGGGATATATATCTTCCAAGGAACTTGGGATAAGGGATTGATTGGGGTGAGAGTATGTACATTTATAGTACCTTTTCTAGATAGGCTTAACCCAGATGGGCCCCTGTGGCTCTCATTAAGCCTTAATACTTTATGACTTTTATGACTTTATGACCTAGGTACCTACCTACCTACCTACTTTCTGGATTCTCGGAATATATTTTCCAGTGAAATGTTGATGAATGTGGTTAACATGCAATCGCCCATTCCCTTTGCAAATGCATGGGAGGCAAAATAGTGTCCGAAAAGGGGCTTAGAGTTGGATTAAATAGCGTAGAAGGTGACGTTAACAAATGTAGCAGCCTAGGCCAACCTAATGAGGATAAAATGAAAAAGGAACATTTTCAAAACAATTTTCTTCTTGAAAACTTACAAATGAAAAACAATAAACATAAAAACAAAAGCATAAGCAAACCTAAAACATTTGTTTGCTTCATAGAGGTGAAATGTGTGTAAAACTTGTCTAATAGATGCCTTAAGTTGTATTAATGCCAATTAATTAGCATGCATGTTTAATATTTAACAGGTGCAGAAGTCATTTTTGGCATGATCTCTGTTACCATGCGGGTATCTTGCATGCAATGTATTTGATGGTTAATCTTGAAGAGAAGTTCACTCTAAGCTAAGCTGAACTAAGTTCTCCTTTGAGCTAAGACAGTGGACTATAGCTCACTATAGATTGTCAGTTCTAGCAGCTTTGTTGAACTCGAAATGAGTTTTGTTATGTTCACAAAAAATCTTTGAACACCTCCAAAATAGCCTTCTGAGAAAAGTGAAGAATTCTTGAAACAAATTCTGACACGAATCTGCCATATTCCAGAGAGCATGTCTCTTCCAGTTCCGACTGGTGCAGGCGCTCCTGTCGCACCTCAGTTGGTTTGCATTGGCATCATGAAGCAACGGCCAACCCAGCCATCTATCAACGGACCAGGACTTAGCTGTCACCACTGTGAACTTACCTTCACATCAGCCTCCAAAGCTAACAGGTTGGTATGCAGAATATTACCTGTTGTAATTTGAACACTTTAGGATCGTGTATCATCTTCTTTTGCTCTTGGAAGATTTAAAGGAGGTACTCTGTGAAAATAAAACATCTTCAGTGTTTATTTTGCTGTTTATGATATATTTCGGCCGGAGTCCAACCATCATCATTGTTTGCTGAACATTGATGATCTTAACATTATCCTCCATTTGCTCACGATTCTGCCATTGAAAGCAAAACATTGCGACATTTTGGTAGAAAATGTTCTTTTTACAGCATTGAAAGAACCTTTGAAAGGCAAATCAGCTGATTTGCAACTCATACACAGTGGAAAAGGGAAAACATGATAGACACACTTGTTCACAGCTGGAGGCTATATTTTCAACTAACACTGCTGCAGGCACTACTCAGTACTCAGCAACCCTCATTGGGTGACAGTCTGGGTGAAAACCCAATGAAATATGGTGAAACCTGTGTGCTCAGTGAGGAGGTGTAGGCGAGTTCTCTTCTGGCTCGTGATAGTCTAGGTTTCAGCTCTCTTGAATGATGACTTGTTCTTAACTATCTCCAGTCAGACTCACCTCATCTCAAGTTGATAAAGACCCACTCTAACTTTCAGGCTAAGCAGTGCATCAACGCAAACCGGGTATCATTGGAGAGCCCTCAATGAGTAGGGTCTAAATATCACCTCATTAAAAAATCTGGACCAAAAATGGCAATTTTTAAAGGAAAAATTTACTTGAACACATTTTGTATTTCCATTTCTGGTAAATGCACAAAGTTAGAACATGCATAATTTCAGAGCTATTTACAAGGCGAATGTTGCAAAATATTCACATTGGTTCATCATGGGCCAAAAATTGGTGGTGACCTTAGGTCACTGACCTGATCTCAAACACAAGTCCAAGACTCACATGCTGGAAGTGCTGCTGCATTGTAATACTGTAAGCGTCTTTTCAATATATTTTCACATGTATGAGCCTTGAAAACAATCTAAAAATTGTGATAGGATAATGACCCAAGATGACCATGACATTGACTAAGATTCATAGTTTTAGTTCCATTCAGTAATTTAGATCGTGTAATGCAAGTTTGATACTCTAGGTCATGAACACTTGAAATAAGTCATAGACACAGGAGTGTTTAAATAGGTGTTGCCCACTTTGCACACTTTACCTTGACCTGTCCTCAGTTGCTCGATGCAGGTCATTCATATTGGAAAAGTAACGACTCATATGTTTGCATACATAGCAAGGGAACAAATCCGGTCAGAAGAACATGCATATTACACAAAAAAGGAAAAAATGGTCCAAAATTGGCTGTAGCCTCAGGTCACTGACCTGACTTCAACCAGAAATCTGAGATGTACGTTTCGTAGACACTGCATAATTATGCTCACGTGCCAGGTTTCATTTCATTATCTTTGCATTTACACAGTGTTAAAATAATGGTTTTTCATTAGGTGTGAGATGTCGAAACGAGCACAGTAGGATGTCGAAATTTGCCATGAAATTAGTGTCATTTAAAATGTTTTTGATATCTTTCGGACTCAAATTTGAGCCAATGGCATACTTATGACTGTACTGAGCATGATCATGGTACTTATGAGTTAGAAAGGAGGCACACATACTTCATAGGTACTCATCAAGAAGCAGGATGTCAGTACTTCATGGAGGAGGATGTCGATTGAGTCTTCAGAAAGTGGATATTCCACCCCATTTCACGAATAATTTATCACTGCATTTACATGAGTTATCAATCCTGAAACATTTTTGGAGCTGGTCCTATGACCTAGGCTAGGTCAATGACCCGAGCTTAAAATTTCTACATCAGACGCAAAAAGACTAAGGAAATGGTACTAAAATTTCGCGGCGTTTTACCCCCTCCCCGTTTTTCCATATGGCGGCAATATCTGGGGGGGGACGGGACGTAAAAAGACGCCTCCGAGACGGGCGGGTTAAATCCGACGGCTTTTCCTGCCCTCATATTGACCGGGCGAATAGCCAAACGATGGTACACCGGTTAGACATCGAAGCGAGTCTCTGAGCAGCTTGAGCCGTGACAGTTGCGGTCCGGTCACCTCTGCGCTCCGGCGCCGTCCGGTCACCTCTGCGCTCCGGCGCCGTCCGGTCACCTCTGCGCTCCGGCGCCGTCCGGTCACCTCTGCGCTCCGGCGCCGTCCGGTCACCTCTGCGCTCCGGCGCCGTCCGGTCACCTCTGCGCTCCGGCGCCGTCCGGTCACCTCTGCGCTCCGGCGCCGTCCGGTCACCTCTGCGCTCCGGCGCCGTCCGGTCACCTCCGCCGCTCAGCCGCTTCTGCCTGGACAGGACCAACACAGTCGCACAATGCTGAGGATGTGGAGACGATTAGCCAGCATATCCAAACGTTTTATCCTGAGAGCCATCACTACCGGTACCAACGCAAATAACATCCGATTTAACAATAACTGAAATTACTTCTGTACTGCTCATCCAGAAAAGGAGTGCTCCAGGAAGCATTTCGAAAGGTTATCAAATAGATGAATATAACCTTCTCAAAGTTGACAGTTGATGGATCTTCCAGGTGCTACCTACACGTTATGCACTGGCACGATGACCATGCCTCCAACAGCATCGGGCACCACCCTGGTCGTACACAGTGTGATGACCATGCCACCAACAGCATCGGGCACCACCCTGGTTGTACACAGTGTGATGAAAAACAACACGAACACGACGCACGCACAAGTAGCCCTCGTGGGGTACGGGACTGATGCTGTGCTGAGTGGCGTGCCGACGAACTCGTATCGGCAGATGTGATGAAGGTGGTGGTAATTCCTATACTACCATTAGTGGGCGCTCTATTACATACCCAGTTTATGACGTTACGAGGCGTTTTGTGTCGTGATGCCAGCTGGCGAGCTGGAGGCTGCGAGCAGAATGGCGGTGCGGAAAGCCCACTGCCTCTGCTCCATGGCATAAATGTATCGTTGGATAGGTATCGGTGGCCTATTTACTCTACCTGGAATGTGCGTGCTGAAACATGAAGCAAGCCACTATTTGGGTGAACAACTGGACCACCCAGTGCTGCTGCCAATGCTCATCAGGTGGTTGACTCGTCCGAGACGGAGACGAGCACAATCACGCTCAAATTTTTCGAGCCGGGGACGAGTGGTCTAGGGGTAAGATGCTCGTCTCACAATCGAAAGGTTGTGGGTTCGAGTCTCACCTGTCGCTACTCTTCGCCCGCGACCAATCGGCGTGAGAGATTGGCGACGCTACATGACTCAACGGTCGACGTGTCGTAAAACCAATAACCAACCAACCAAATTTTTCGAGCCTGGCCATACTTCGATGGCTGCCGACGCGTTCCGCGAGATCGTGTCGAAAAGCCTCTGCCGCATGGCTTGATTGAAGACTTCAGGATATATATATATATATATATATATATATATATATATATATATATATATATATATATATATATATATATATATATATATATATATATATATATATATATATATATATATATATATATATCGGTCCGGGCTCCCCTAGGACCGGCATTGCTGCCTGTCTATGTATAACATGCTCATTTTTTGGGGGAAAATGTCCACAGATGCATCATGGGTATTTTGCCAGGTTCTGGGAAATGCATTCGACATTGGACATCACCCACAGGACACCATGCAATGTTTGAGGGACGTCCGGTGTCCGATTTTCAGACATCTGATCGGGCGGCACATCGAGGCCAGCACCGGCACGTGCCTCGACTGCGGCCAGGCGTTCTCCCAGACCAAGGTGCTGCACAGACACGTCACCAACCGCGTGTGTGTCACCAAAACACAGTAAGGCCGGCCTGCCAACTGGTGTGTGTTCGTGTCGGCAGATGCGCGCCACACTGGATAACATTGTCACGCGGTCTGTGCACGCGTTTCGTTATTTCCGGAAGTGTGCCAACCGATGTGCCAGCCGAGATGGTGGCTGATCGGGGCAGCGTGTCACTGATGTGCGCAGTCGGGCTACAGTTGAGATGGAAGCATGGCTGGTCCAGATACACTGTGAGCACCTCTGAAATTAGTGGCGGTGCACCTCTGAAGTTAGTGGAAGTAGACCGCTGAAGTTGGTGTGAGTGGACCTCGTGAAAGATATAGTAAGAATCGATAAATATCATTAATTGCATGGTTGCAACTGTGAAACTAATGCTCCCGGATGTGTTGGTGGAGCCGGACTCGACCGTTGGACCCAGCTGCCTCCTCGGGAACGGCCAAAGCTGTTCTGGGGAGGCCATATGGCTACATGCGATTGAGTGCTATTTGACTGACCGCTTTAAGATGTACCGGATTTTGCTTGCTCGCTTTAGTCAGGAAGTCGAAATCCGTGTTTTCAAGTGTCGCGGCTGGACTGCACTAACGTTTGAAATGATCAGTGAAAAACGTTACGTGCTGTTTAGTGACGTGAAGAAGTCCACTGTTAATCGGGATGTGTTCTTCTCTTGAAAGAAACATGAATAACGTGAACGTCGTTGATTCGGAGATTATGATATTTCGTATGCATGGTCCCAGGTATGGCGGAGGAAAAATGACACGTTGAAAGCATTGAATGGAAAATAGCTTCAGAGCTTCTGAATCCTGTTTTCGAACATATCCATGTAAGTTTTTTGTATCCAGGTTTTCGAGTTTTCGTTTTAGTTTTCGAGTTTCGCTCATGCCTCCTATCGGATGATAGGAGGCACGAGCTCTGCCTCCTATCATCCGATAGGCAGAGCTCAAGTTCCGGTGTTCTGGTGCGGTGGTGTGTCGCCGAGTGGTTAAATGGTGCGGTCCGGCCCATGGCGGGATCGATGTTTGGAGTAGCGAATTTTGAGCAACGGATCTCTGAACCCATTGTTGATAGACACACCACCACCATCGGGAAAGCTCCCGTACAACATCATTGTCGGTAGACATACCACCACCGGGAGAACTCCCACCTAAAACCACACACCACCACGAAAGACACACACCACCACGTTGATAGACACACCACCATCGGGAAAGCTCCCGTACAACATCATTGTCGGTAGACATACCACCACCGGGAGAACTCCCACCTAAAACCATTGTCGGTAGACACACCACCACCAGGAGAGCTTACGCACAAAACCATTGTCGGTAGACATACCACCACCGGGAGAGCTAACGCACAAAACCATTGTCGGTAGACACACCACCACCAGGACAGCTCCCGCACAACACCATTGTCGGTAGACATACCATCACCGGGAGAGCTCCCACCTAAAACCATTGTCGGTAGACACAACACCACCACCGGAGAGCGCCCGCACAGAACCATTGTCGGTAAACAAGATCATCAATTGGGCAAAAAAGTGGGGACGAGTGGTCTAGGGGTAAGATGCTCGTCTCACAATCGAAAGATTGTGGGTCTCACCTGTCGCTACTCTTCGCCCGCGACCAATCGGCGTGAGAGATTGGCGACGCTATATGACTCAACGGTCGACGTGTCGTAGAACCAATAACCAACCAATTGGGAAAAAGTAATTTCAGAGCCATTCAATGTGGATATATTATTTTTTTTCCGTCAGAATCGCCTTTTTACGGGTTGGATTTTAGTGTAGGTAACTGACTGTTGTTTTAGTTAAACAATAATGGGAGGAAGAATAGAAAACAGAATAAAACAAGAGAAAGAGGTGAGATGTAGTTTTAGCTTTCTTCCATAGCTACGTAGTCGCAAGTACCGGAATACAATATCGGTGGTTTCATGGAGGTAAAGTAAGGATTAAAGTAAGGACGTACTTTTTTTTTTTTGGGGGGGGGATTTGATTCAATCCTGCTCCACCATGAGGACAAAAATAAATACTTAAATACGGATTTAAATACAGAATCGTAGGCAATGGTCGGCCGCTCTTTTTTACCAAAGCAAGATAATCCTGCAAGTAGTTCGAACGAGTCGTCGGATTTAAAATCATAATACAGGAAAAGATACGAGTGCCGGTTGATTTTCCCTAGTTGTAGTTATCTAGTTCAGTGGCAGACTAGCGATGGCAGGGTTACTTTTTGGTGAACAGTTCGGTGGTGGAGAGGATGTAAGACGAAGGTCCGACAGCCGCGTGAGCTCATCAACATGGAGTGGCTATGACCAGGAAGCTTCAGGTTTGTATCTATGGTCAGGTCATGTACGTACCAATGCCTTTGTATAGTCTGTGCATCTTAGTAGGTCATACCGGGGGACGAGTGGTCTAGGGGTAAGATGCTCGTCTCACAATCAAAAGATTGTGGGTTCGAGTCTCACCTGTCGCTACTCTTTGCCCGCGACCAATCGGCGTGAGAGATTGGCGACGCTATATGACTCAACGGTCGACGTGTCGTAAAACCAATAACTAACTTAGTAGGTCATACCAAACCTACTAATGTCATCTCGACTAGCATTTGAGAAGCAATTTCAATATTTTGAAAATGTAGAATATACAATCGTTGAGTCATCTACCATACTTTAGTCATCTACCATACATCTACCCTTACTTTATGCCTACTTTAGCCGATGCAAGTGCACAGATAACACGGACAATGCTACTGATACTAAGATTGGTGGTGTACCTATATACACTTGAACCCATGCATGCAGTTACATATTTTCAATTGTGTGGGGGACATTACTTCGATTCCAACCATATCTGTACATGGCGAAAAAGAGCTATGCATGACAAACTTAGTTCCAAGGCACTAATACTTCCGTGGAATTATAGCAGGCGCTTACCATCAACAACTCGCCCTAAGTGACATGGAACATTAAACAAGATTAGCTTCCACAACCCAGCTATATTCCTATCGAGCGACGCAATCAGTTCGAAATGTTTCTACGGGACGAGGAACAGTCCTAAAACACTAAAACAATGCTTTTGAAAGATAGTTATAAGTGTACAGGGAATTTGCTAAATAACCCCATGCATTCTCATAAATATTACACATGATGTTCCATGACATTGTGAGAAAAAAAAACACTCTACAGGCATATGCTATGATTTAAAATTTAAAACAAACAAAACATATCGGATTTTTTCAAGGGTAATCCAGCGACGTAGAAACCAATGTGGTAGATTGGGCCACCTTCGCAGAAAGGTATTGTTTATTATTTGTCGTCCATAATCACCAACATAATATTCAGCCATTTACAGAAGTCGTGAGCTAAAAAGCTTAGCAGAGCAATGGCTTTAGACAAGTGAAGGGCTGGTAAGACTGCATCGATGTCCGATGGCCACATAATTAGGATGTGAGCGTGTGACGGAGCACACACGTATCTAACCACCTGCATCTTAAATGCATTCAGCGAATATGCCCGCACTGGGTGTCCTCGCTAAAAATGTGTTCGTCTCTTAGTAATCTGCTGAATAAGCCACAGCCAATAGCTTCCACACGTGCATATGGCACATGCAATATAACAGGTTGCCTGTTTGTCCTGATTAGGTCACATAATCCGAAGTTCTGCAATACAACCGAGAGTCCGTCCTACCGCATAAAACGTTTCGTAAGAGCATGATGTCGGCCTGTACGCGACGAGTGGACACAGACGTCATGTCATAAAAGCGAGAAAGGTCATGATTTTGCAGAGATTCCGGCCGAGGTGCGTCACAAGTGCTCAGCTAGCCACATTGAAAATGTATGTTCAGCCGTATTAAAACTTGCGCGCTTCCCTGTCTATCCGGGCCAGATATGACGTGGCTGCGTCTGCCCAGATTACGGAGCAATGCTCACGGCGAGACCGAATGTTCTCTTTATACGCCGTCAACAGAGCACTTTTAGAAAATTCGCTACCGAATACTCATGCTTATATTGATCTAATAAATAGCCCGAGAGCTCGGTTCGTAGTTGCCACAGTTTTCACCACATGCTGTGCAAATGTCAATTTGCTGTCCAGGTACACATCCAGCTCTCGCATCACAGTCTCACGCTGCAGCGTCGTATCGTATACCTTATATCCGAAACGCACGGGAGTACGACGGAGTCATTGTGAACGACCTGCATTTCAGATGGTTCAGTGATAGCGTCCAGTCTGTGGACCACTTGTAGAGGGAATCAATATCCCTTTACAGGCGGGTTGTGTCATCCACATACGGTTGTAATTATTGTTTAAAATAAAATATACAAGTTGAGCCCCTTTGTAAAAATAGTGATCGAAATCCGGTGACTTGAAAAGGTTGGACAGAAGGGTGTAGGTTGGGCACCGCCCAAATCCGTCCCCCTCCCCATGACTCAAATTCTAGGTACACCACACCACTGGGGGGTACGGTTTGGCCGGCGCCGAAAGTTGCCCCCCCCCCCCAACAAAAAAAAATTGGGCTAAACCCGCAAGTGGCAGCATGCCTTCCATGGGCCATTCAGAATCATTGACAGGTCTCTCTGCCATTACAGACACATCTGCCAGCACTGTGGCGCCCCATTCCCCAGCCGATCCAAACTAGCCATCCACGTGTCCACTGTTCACCTTCGGCAGCCGAAAACTATCCTTTGCGAGGCATGCGGCGCAGTATTCTCGAGGCGAGGCGCTCTGCAGAGACATCTGGCGACGTTCCACAAAGGCTCTGGTGCGCCGGCGCGCCACTGTCCGCTCTGTCAGTCGGCTTTCCGTGCGGTGGACAACTTGCAGAGACACCTGGTGAGCCGACACGCCAACTGGAAGCGGTGGGTGTGCTCGTTGTGCGGCCACAAGTACAACCACAGCGTCGACCTGAAGCGACATCTCAAGCGGAGTCACGCCGTGCTGCTGCCTCCCCTCACCGGCCGTAACCGGAAGGACATCTTAGGCGTGAGTACATGGCTGGACCATTTTGTCAAATGTATATGGCTGCAGGCCGCCTGTGGGGCGGCGGATGCTGGTGATTGGTGGCCGTGTTTCAGACCATTTATATGTTCGCTGCACAGTGATGCGGCAGTGTTGTATGCACAGGATTGGGACTTCATATATTTATCGGCCAAGTTCCATGATTTCCACTGCTAAGCATTTGGCCTATGTAAACATGCCAGCTCACATCGAGTTTCAAGCTGTTTGATCTCCAACCATCTGGGTGTTTCTTCTTTGGAGGTAAAATCATAGCTAAAACATTCCGCTGATCATTCTTTCCAATTCATGGTCAGTTTCAGAATACGAGTCCGCTGGCTTTTTCATGTGTCATGCCATTTACTGCCGAGTTGTATTGGCAGGTACTACGGAAAGGGTTCCAGGTTCCTGCTTGTGTTCTGCTTATGCATTTCATCATATGATTTCCAGAAATAAGTGTTCATTCTTATGTGATGTTCTTTGCTGACTGGTAGGCTCCTATGAGTCTTAGTCGTTCTTTATGCTGATGCTGAGTAGATACATATGGGTGTTTTGTGACTACATTCATCTAGGTGCTTCCCGATTCATCACAATATTCGTACATGTCATTATGTCAGGATCCCCGATTCATCATTATATTCGTATATTTCAGAATGTCATGGTGATTGTCGTGATGTTTGATTATATTTTATCGCGAATGTCGCCTGTATTTTACTTCAGCTGTATTCTGGAGCTCTAGTAACACCTGCACGGTCTTGTTTCTTGCATTCGGTGCTCCACAATCCGACATGGCTCTGGTCACGATTGTATTGAGTTGGTTTGTAGGTTTGGCTGACTTGACGCGGTGTCGCCGATGTGTGACAGCCTCCCCTCCCCCTCTCCCGTCCCCTGGTGCACGTGCTGCCGTCTGCGGCCGGCGCCGACCCGCCCCAGTGTGTGACAGCCTCCCCTCCCCCTCTCCCGTCCCCAGGTGCACGTGCTGCCGTCTGCGGCCGGCGCCGACCCGCCCCAGTGTGTGACAGCCTCCCCTCCCCTCTCCCGTCCCCAGGTGCACGTGCTGCCGTCTGCGGCCGGCGCCGACCCGCCCCAGTGTGTGACAGCCTCCCCTCCCCCTCTCCCGTCCCCAGGTGCACGTGCTGCCGTCTGCGGCCGGCGCCGACCCGCCCCAGTGTGTGACAGCCTCCCCTCCCCCTCTCCCGTCCCCTGGTGCACGTGCTGCCGTCTGCGGCCGGCGCCGACCCGCCCCAGTGTGTGACAGCCTCCCCTCCCGTCCCCAGGTGCACGTGCTGCCGTCTGCGGCCGGCGCCGACCCGCCCCAGTGTGTGACAGCCTCCCCTCCCCCTCTCCCGTCCCCAGGTGCACGTGCTGCCATCTGCGGCCGGCGCCGACCCGCCCCAGTGTGTGACAGCCTCCCCTCCCCCTCTCCCGTCCCCAGGTGCACGTGCTGCCATCTGCGGCCGGCGCCGACCCGCCCCAGTGTGTGACAGCCTCCCCTCCCGTCCCCAGGTGCACGTGCTGCCATCTGCGGCCGGCGCCGACCCGCCCCGGTGTGTGACAGCCTCCCCTCCCGTCCCCAGGTGCACGTGCTGCCGTCTGCGGCCGGCGCCGACCCGCCCCAGTGTGTGACAGCCTCCCCTCCCGTCCCCAGGTGCACGTGCTGCCGTCTGCGGCCGGCGCCGACCCGCCCCAGTGTGTGACAGCCTCCCCTCCCCCTCTCCCGTCCCCAGGTGCACGTGCTGCCGTCTGCGGCCGGCGCCGACTCGCCCCCTGTCGCTCCGGACCTCGACCTGGCGGCCAAGCTGCGCCGGCTGCTGGCCATGGTGCCGTCCGGCCAGTACGAGCCCGACCTGCTGGAGTTCTTCAGTCAGCTGCCCCTGGCCAAGCCGGGCATTCGACAGAGCCAGCCTTCGGTGGCGGAGCCGGCCGGTGTGCCGACTGTGCCGACTGTGCCGGCTGTGTCGACTGTGCCTGCTGTGCCGACTGTGCCAGCTGTGCCGACTGTGCCGACTGTGCCGACTGTGCCGACTGTGCCGTCTGCACTGACAGCGCCGCCTGCCCCACAGCCGGCCGTGCTCATCTCCGTGTGCAGTCTGTGCGGTCTGGCGTTCACGTCGCCGGCTGAACTGGAGGCGCACGTGGCCGTCTCGCACGTGGCTGCGGGTCTGACCGAGCACGTGCCGGACGATGCGGCCGGGGTGGTTGGTCCGGACGGCGGTGAAGCGCCTGCGGACGGCGGTGTTCACGCGGTGGACGCCGGGCCGCTGCTGCACCAGGCGCACGACACGGCCGTGGTGAAGCTGCTCGAGTCGGGCGTGGCGGTGGAGCCGCCGCGCGGCCAGCACCAGCAGCCGGCGATGCTGGAGCTGCTGGGGGCGGGCGGGTGTATGGAGCCACCTCTGCTGCTGACGTCCAGCCTGATCTGCCTGGGCGGTGAGCAGGTGGCGCTGCTGAGCGCGCCGCCGCTCTGGCCGCCCGCCCTGCAGCTGGTGGCGCCGCCACAGCGCAAGCTGCCCATCCCGCAGTTGCCAGCTGTTTTTCGTGGCGGCAGAGGGAGGCGTGGCAGACGGCCGACTGGTGCGGCACTACGGCTCGGGACCGGCGTCGGTCGGCGTACCCCATCGAGAGCAGTCGCAGCGGCTGCCACGTCAGCGGCCGACCCACCCCCTCTGCCGACAGCTGCCGCGATGGCAGATGGCGCTGAGGCACGCCCGATGTCGATGCTCGCCCCGGACGGTGTGATCTCGCAGGCGGTCGGGCAGGCCGGTCTGAACTCCGAGCCAGTGCTGATTCAGATGCTATCGTCGGGTTCGGCGCCGCTGCTGTCTATGGTGGAGGGGTCCGACGGAGGACAGAGGGCCCTGCTGCCGGCATCGATAGTTTGTTCTCTTCCTGAATCCTTCACCACCGACCCCTTGCCTGTGCCTCTATCCATACCGGTGCCTTCTATGGCCCACGCTCTTCCCGACTCACTGCCTGTTCCTGCGTCTGGCTCCCTGTTTGTCTCTGTATCTGAACAGGTGCGCCGCCATCCAACCATTGTGCGACTCCCGCCGGACCGACAGACTCGAGACTCGCCGCCGGAACCTGTGTCGTGCGGCATGATTGAAGCGGGACTGTCGCCCCAAGCTGGGTCGGCCGAGTTCGCAATCGTGGCGCCGCGTCATGCTGCCAGTGACGGCGGTCACAGTGGCACTGTCCACAGTGGCACTGTCCACAGTGGCACTGTCCACAGTGACACTGTCCACAGTGGTGGACAGCCGGTCGAGTCGGGGGCGTCCAGCCACGATGTTCAGCTGGGGGAGGCGGGCGCCGCGCTATGCGACCTCATCGATGACGTATCAGGTGTGAGGGGCGAGTCACGAGGTGATCTGGAGTCGGCCGGGCCGTCTGCGGTCTGGACAGAGATGGACACCCGACCAGCAGTCAGCAGCCCATCTGCTCTCGGATCGGCGGTTTGCTCTCCAGTTGCCGGTGGGCTTGCTGGACAGCTAAAGGTCAGGCATCGACGTGCCGTTACTGGTGGGCTTGCTGGACAGCCAAAAGTCAGACATCGACGTGCGATTCGCCCAGAGCCCGTCGAAGAACAAGTAGCTGCGTTGGATGGTGTCACGGAGCGCATCGTCAACACTGGTGGGCACCAAGAGGCCAGCGTGGCAACCTTGGCAAACGATCGATCCACCAGCCGGCTCTCGTTCCATTCAGATCTGACCTTCGCCACCGTCGACCCAGAGGGAAATGACCGGACCAACATCAATCCGCAGTTCTCCGATCGGGCCAGTCCCGAGGCGGAGTTAGTCGAGCCGAGTACTGGAAGTACTGAGCTGTCTGGCCAGACCACTGTAAGCCCCGAGCTGTCTGGCCAGACCACTGTAAGCCCCGAGCTGTCTGCCCAGGCCACTCGCATCTCTGACTCAGCCGTCCGGGCCACTCGCATCTCTGAGTCGGCCAAACGTCCGTCTGCCGGTCGTGCGGTGGGCATGCGCAGCTGGACTACTGAGCCGGGCGGCTGGAAAGCCGGCCGCGGCAAGGCCATGCTGCCGCGCGTGTTGACCAAGATGACGCCGCTGGTGGCGCCCAGGACGTTGGCTCTGCTGGAAACCGCTCTGGCCGCCAGGTGAGCATGCTGAGGGAGGGGGCGTGTGTGGCGGCTGGCGGGGAATGGTCGTGACCGGTGGCAGTGAATGCTGAGGGAGGGGGCGTGTGCAGCGGCTGGCGGGGAATGGTCGTGACCGGTGGCAGTGAATGCTGAGGGAGAGGGTGTGTGTGGCGGCTGGCGGGGGTGGTCGTGACCGGTGGCAGTGAATGCTGAGGGAGAGGGTGTGTGGCGGTGGCGGGATGGTCGTGACCGGTGGGGAATGCTGAGGGAGAGGGGGATGGTCGTGACCGGTGGCAGTGAATGCTGAGGGAGGGGGCGTGTGTGGCGGCTGGCGGGGAATGGTCGTGACCGGTGGCAGTGAATGCTGAGGGAGAGGGTGTGTGCAGTGACTGGGTGGGGGATGGTCGTGACCGGTGGCAGTGAATGCTGAGGGAGAGGGTGTGTGTGCAGCGACTGGGCGGGGGATGGTCGTGACCGGTGGCAGTGAATGCTGAGGGAGAGGGTGTGTGCAGTGACTGGGTGGGGGATGGTCGTGACCGGTGGCAGTGAATGCTGAGGGAGAGGGTGTGTGCAGTGACTGGGCGGGGGATGGTCGTGACCGGTGGCAGTGAATGCTGAGGGAGAGGGTGTGTGCAGTGACTGGGCGGGGGATGGTCGTGACCGGTGGCAGTGAATGCTGAGGGAGAGGGTGTGTGCAGTGACTGGGCGGGGGATGGTCGTGACCGGTGGCAGTGAATGCTGAGGGAGAGGGTGTGTGCAGTGACTGGGTGGGGGATGGTCGTGACCGGTGGCAGTGAATGCTGAGGGAGAGGGTGTGTGTGCAGTGACTGGGCGGGGGATGGTCGTGACCGGTGGCAGTGAATGCTGAGGGAGAGGGTGTGTGCAATGACTGGCGCACATCATGCTTGTCATTTGTATTTTCGTCGAGTGAAATATAACGAATCTTGCGCTGGCGACAACAGAAGGCTGATCGGTGGCGATTGCGTTGTTTGGCTTTGACTGTTCCCTCGTGTTTACATGTTCATTCAGTTCGTTACGTGATCAGCTCACGACAAAATACATGCGTTGCACCCGTGACCGCCCAGGCGTAAAGAGGCGGCAGTGTGAAATATGATTGGTTACTTCGTGGAACTGTGGAACACTCGGCTGTTATATATAGTATCACAACCAATTGTTGTGCCATTTGTACCATTTGCACCACTGGTACAAGTAAAACGTGAAGTTAGTTAGTTATTAGGGCTTTAGGGCGCATCGACTACATCGGTCATGTAGCGCCCAAAGTAAAACGTGAAGCAGCCAGAGCATAGCGTGTTGTCATGAGCCTGTTTTTCGGCTGTGAGTTTGCAGAGTTGCGCCATGTAACAGCTTTGACTTCGACTTGGATGTGATTGTCAGGAGTGAAGGTGGCCCGGTGCAGTCGCGTTTTCCTTGCTGCGTGTGCACCAAGGTGCTGTCATCGAAGGCCAACCTTCGCTCGCACCTGGTGTCGCACAGCGGCGAGACGCCGTTCCACTGCTCGGCGTGTCCGAAGACATTCCGGTGAGTCGGTGCGGGTGATCGGCGGCTGCAGGCCGTCCTCTCGCCCTACACGTGGAAATCAACACATCCGGACCGAAGGCACGTTGTGATTCGATGTGCTTCAAACGCGGTCATTGCTGTCCAGAGGACCCGTAGCGCCGCCAAGCGGGATGTTTTGGAAACAGGCACACGAAGAATTTGGGGAAACTTTCAGGAATTAGGTGATCTGCTCTTTCGGATATGTGGAAATATATACGGTGTCTGAAATTATTTTACAATATGATCGGGGAAAGGGGCTCGAGCAGTTCGAACCAAATTTGATGGATTGTGCTCCAATAGGCTATATGGTTAAGAATGTAAATGATTCGGGCGGGGAGGGGTGGGGTGCTCGATGTCCCAAAGATATATACAGAAAGCTTCACCCTTGGTCAATACCAAGCAACATCAGCTCTGCCACGGGAAACTCTAGGGGATATTTGCAGTTATAGGTGCATTTTTTTCATGCAACGCCTATGGGCGTAGTGCTACACTTCAAACATTATTGAAGGATCTGTTCGCCTCCACACCAATGGTGGCGGAAGTCATGTCAGGCACATTGCTTTCAGATGTGAAAGTCTGCGGGTAACTGTAGCGTTGGCGGCCCATAAAAGTTCACCGGCTGGTTTGTGGTCCGGACGGTTGGTCGGTGGCGGGCGTCGTCCAGCGGCCGGCCGCCCGCGGGCCTAGCGGCGGACGAGTACCATAATAAGTCGTTTTGTTGCGGAAGACAAATCGCGAAGCAACAACATCTGCAATTTATTAGTGTATGTCACAAGAAAATGGTCATTTGGTGGCAAGCCAACTTTAATAAAAGAACTTTGCAAACATGTCTTGGGGATAAATTCGCATAAATTTAAACTATATTTGCGATACAATAGTGAGCAAACACGTATTTCAGAGTTCTTGAATATCATGAAGAACCAGCCAGTTTTCTTTCTTTAACTGGAGATCTCACGGTGCTCGCATTATATATGGCATATGTTGGTCATCCCGGTTTCTGCTAGATCTTGATGTTTTTAGATACGCCCAGACCGTTCAAGGGAGCGCCTCGAAATTTCGCAACCTTCCGAAAATTGATGAATACAATTTTCTCAGAAATTACAGATTTAGTCTTTAAGGCCACACAGCTCGGGCAGGTCAGAGGTCGACGATAACCTCATCTCAATGCAGTTTTTAGGCGTACGTTGAACATTTATCATCATCAAACCGTACAATATTCAGGCGGAAGCTAAGCAACAGACAGACAGACAGATTTAATTATTTTATTGAGCACACATCACTTCATTTGAGCCTTTGTATTTCCACCCAGTTTCTTTCAAAATCTCCTCTTTGGTTATCTGATATAGCAATTATGTGTTCTGACAAATATGCCTTGACAAGGTTATTCTGAATTTCCTGGAAGATGGTTGCAACTCTGAATTTTTAAGTATGCTACTGCTGTATGTCAACCTTTGGCAGAAAAATAGTGAACATCTAGCCAACACGAATTATATTACCCTTGCTATGCAGCTGGTGTCACATGTCACACTTGTTTGCCATTTCCCACCATTACTTGCCTGGGCACTTTTCCATGTGTGTGCAGCTGTTGTTCTCTAAAGATCATTAGTGTCACCAGACCTCTGTCTGCTGCATTGTGACTCGGGCTGCAGACCATATCACAGGCTTCAGCAAGATGTATGGAGCAGTAATGGTTGTGCCCAAGACAGGCCATGTGTGTACCCATTTGGAATGCTTTCAACAATGCTGTAAAACTTAACTGCTCTGTGTCCTGATTTTCATTAAGCTTGTCCTAGGTGCCAAGGCCTGCCACAAATCACTGCAGCCTGCCCGGAGCTTTGGGAAGGTCTGCCCCACGGTCAGAATGCTGCCATATCCGTGTGTCGAGTGGTGCGCCTGTTGTGCGTCACTATCGCCGCCCGTCTGTGACAGGTACTTCACTAACGCCAGAGGCCATCTGCGCTGTCACACGGCTGCCCGCGCCACGTGCGACCTCTGTCCCCGCTCGTTCCTGCTGGTCATGGACCTGCGCCGACACCGACGGACGCACCTCCAGCAGTCCAGGTTGGTGGGTATGCTGTATTTGTGGTGTTTGTGTCGTAGGTCGCTGCACATGACTACAAATGTGGCGCCAAACTACACTGCCAGCTCAGTTGATGTGGATTGTGGCGCCAAGTTACACGGCCAGCTGAGATGACTTATTCTCTCTCACACATACACATACACGCGCACACCAACGCACACCACACCATACAACACCACACCACACCACACCACACCACACCACACCATACCATACCATACCATACTATACCACACCACACCATACCATACCATACCATACCATACCATACCATACCATACCATACCATACCCACACCACACCACACCATACCACACCACACCACACCACACCACACCACATCACACCACATCACACCACACCACACCACGTCACACCACGTCACACCACACCACACCACACCACACCACACCACACCACACCACACCACACCACACCACACCACACCACACACACCACACCACACCACGCACACCACACACACCACACCACACCACGTCACACCACACCACACCACACCACACCACACCACACACACCACACCACACCACGTCACACCACACCACACCACACCACGTCACACCACGTCACACCACGTCACACCACACCACACCACACCACACCACACCACATCACATCACATCACACCACGTCACACCACGTCACACCACACCACACCACACGACAGTTGGCTCAGGGTTACTGACGCTGCCAGCCGTTTGTCGCGTTCCGGTTGGCGTAATGGTATTACATTAGTGCAAATGTGGGGTTTTCAATCGTGTATCCAGGGCTATTTGAGTTTCCAAGAGTTGACAGCAGAGTGCAAAGTAGCTAATGGATCACCCACAGACAGCAGTGCCCGCCACGTGTCCGCCGTGGCTGTCCACAGACAGCAGTGTCCGTGACGTGTCCGCTGTGGCTGTCCTCAGACTGCAGTGTCCGTGACGTGTCCGCTGTGGCTGTCCTCAGACTGCAGTGTCCGTGACGTGTCCGCTGTGGCTGTCCTCAGACTGCAGTGTCCGTGACGTGTCCGCTGTGGCTGTCCGCAGACAGCAGTGTCCGTGACGTGTCCGCCGTGGCTGTCCACAGACAGCAGTGTCTGTGACGTGTCCGCTGTGGCTGTCCGCAGACTGCAGTGTCCGTGACGTGTCCGCCGTGGCTGTCCACAGACAGCAGTGTCCGCCGTGGCTGTCCACAAACAGCAGTGTCTGTGACGTGACCGCTGTGGCTGTCCGCAGACTGCAGTGTCCATGACGTGTCCGCCGTGGCTGTCCACAGACTGCAGTGTCCGTGACGTGTCCGCTGTGGCTGTCCTCAGACTGCAGTGTCCGTGACGTGTCCGCTGTGGCTGTCCGCAGACTGCAGCGTCCGTGACGTGTCCGCTGTGGCTGTCCGCAGACAGCAGTGTCCGTGACGTGTCCGCTGTGGCTGTCCGCAGACAGCAGTGTCTGTGACGTGTCCGCTGTGGCTGTCCACAGACTGCAGTGTCCGTGACGTGTCCGCCGTGGCTGTCCACAGACAGCAGTGTCCGTGACGTGTCCGCCGTGGCTGTCCACAAACAGCAGTGTCCGTGACGTGTCCGCTGTGGCTGTCCTCAGACTGCAGTGTCCGTGACGTGTCCGCTGTGGCTGTCCACAGACAGCAGTGTCCGTGACGTGTCCGCTGTGGCTGTCCGCAGACTGCAGTGTCCGTGACGTGTCCGCTGTGGCTGTCCTCAGACTGCAGTGTCCGTGACGTGTCCGCTGTGGCTGTCCGCAGACTACAGTGTCCGTGACGTGCCCGCTGTGGCTGTCCGCAGACTGCGGTGCCCGCCACGTGTCCGCTGTGGCTGTCCTCAGACTGCAGTGTCCGTGACGTGTCCGCTGTGGCTGTCCGCAGACTACAGTGTCCGTGACGTGCCCGCTGTGGCTGTCCGCAGACTGCAGTGCCCGACACGTGTCCGCTGTGGCTGTCCGCAGACTGTAGTGTCCGTGACGTGCCCGCTGTGGCTGTCCGCAGACTGCAGTGTCCGTGACGTGTCCGCTGTGGCTGTCCGCAGACTACAGTGTCCGTGACGTGCCCGCTGTGGCTGTCCGCAGACTGCAGTGTCCGTGACGTGTCCGCTGTGGCTGTCCGCAGACTGCAGTGTCCGTGACGTGTCCGCTGTGGCTGTCCGCAGACTGCAGTGTCCGTGACGTGTCCGCTGTGGCTGTCCGCAGACTACAGTGTCTGTGACGTGTCCGCCGTGGCTGTCCACAGACTGCAGTGTCCGTGACGTGTCCGCAGACTGCAGTGTCCGTGACGTGTCCGCTGTGGCTGTCCGCAGACTGCAGTGTCCCGAGTGTCCGTCGCAGTTCAGTCGAGCGGACAACCTATTGCGTCACAGACGCCAGAACCACAGCGGTGTGGAGCGTGATACGTTCCGCTGTAACGTATGCGGCAAAAACTTTAAGACTGCTGGCTGGCTCTCCAAACACAACAAGCTGCACTCGGGTGAGCACAGGAACCATGGCGGGCGCCAATTGATTATCAGTTCAATTAGTGCTACTCAGATGGCGGTTGCGTTGGACTGGTTTTTGCACTTTGCATGTGCTTTTTGTTCTCGTGGAATCTGACAGCCGTAGATGTCGTCGCCGATGCAGGGCTTGTATGTCAAGGTTGACTATGTAATCTGTTTCGGTGAAATAGGTACTGGATGTTAAGGCTGATTATGTCGTGTGTCGGAGAGATAGAGATATGTCTAAGCTAGCTTTCTTTGTCGTTGAAATAGGGTCTGGATGTGTGGTGGCTTACTATGTGATCTGTCGGTGAGATAGGTCTTTGTCAAGGTCAGCTTTCTGTGGTCTGCGTCTTTGAGCCAGTGCCCGACGCAGTTGATGCGCCCCTAAACTCTAATAACTAACTAACAGTAGGCCAGGAGCCAGATCTAGCGCGACTTCATTGGTTCCAGTTACTTTTTCGTTTTTTTCCCTTCAGTATGAAGCATACATCAAACTATTCCAAATTGACAATAGCACATGAATGTGGCACTAGGTATTCAGTTAATATACTCAATGTCCATGCAAGCATAACATTCTATAATCAGAAACTTGGCATGACGGATTGGAAAAGGAATCAGGCCCTAATGAAATCGGCTTGCATTAATACGGGCAAAACGAAACTATTGGAACATATTTCTTGTATTGTGCGTGTTTTTGTGTCATAATGAGACATTGACCTTATGATAAATGGGGAAAAAAATGAAATGTCCTTAGTACAACTTAGCGCACTTTTAAGGACTAAGACAAATGACCGCGAAAGAGGGTTAGGAATTATTCGCCCAAGTCGGTCAATCGGCTTGCATTAATACGTCCCATACATCCCAAGCTGATGTATAAAGGAGTATGGAGACGGAAAACGGTTCTTTTTTTTGTTACTGGGAGAAAACCTGTTTACCGTCAGTAAGGAGGCGGAAAACGGACTTTTGTTTACGCTTTTTTTATTCCTGGACTTAGCTTCAACTTGGAGTAGGCGCAGAGTAAGCGCAAACACGTTTGGTGTGCAAACAACAAATGGTGGGTGACATGTACGGACTGGCGGGTGGTGAGTACGTCCGGGGGCATGGGTGAGATGTGTCGGTCATGGGTGAGATGTGTGGTGTACACGGCTCGTCTCACCATGGCTGGTGGTCAGTACGGTGGTCCGTCACACTGTGGCCGGCTGGTGGTCAGTGTAGTGGTCCGTCACACTGTGGCCGGCTGGTGGTCAGTGCGGTGGTCCGTCACACTGTGGCCGGCTGGTGGTCAGTGCGGTGGTCCGTCACACTGTGGCCGGCTGGTGGTCAGTGTAGTGGTCCGTCACACTGTGGCCGGCTGGTGGTCAGTGTAGTGGTTCGTCACACTGTGGCCGGCTGGTGGTCAGTACGGTGATGCGTCACACTGTGGCCGGCTGGTGGTCAGTACGGTGATCCGTCACACTGTGGCCGGCTGGTGGTCAGTACGGTGGTCCGTCACACTGTGGCCGGCTGGTGGTCAGTACGGTGATCCGTCACACTGTGGCCGGCTGGTGGTCAGTGTGGTGGTCCGTCACACTGTGGCCGGCTGGTGGTCAGTGTAGTGGTCCGTCACACTGTGGCCGGCTGGTGGTCAGTACGAGTGGTTCGTCACACTGTGGCCGGCTGGTGGTCAGTACGGTGGTCCGTCACACTGTGGCCGGCTGGTGGTCAGTATGGTGGTCCGTCACACTGTGGCCGGCTGGTGGTCAGTACGGTGGTCCGTCACACTGTGGCCGGCTGGTGGTCAGTACGGTGGTCCGTCACACTGTGGCCGGCTGGTGGTCAGTGCGGTGGTCCGTCACACTTGGCCGGCTGGTGGTCAGTGTAGTGGTCCGTCACACTGTGGCCGGCTGGTGGTCAGTACGGTGGTCCGTCACACTGTGGCCGGCTGGTGGTCAGTGCGGTGGTCCGTCACACTTGGCCGGTGGTGGGTTGGTCCGTGGCCGGCTGGTGGTCAGTGTAGTGGTCCGTCACACTGTGGCCGGCTGGTGGTCAGTGCGGTGGTCCGTCACACTGTGGCCGGCTGGTGGTCAGTACGGTGGTCCGTCACACTGTGGCCGGCTGGTGGTCAGTGCGGTGGTCTGTCACACTGTGGCCGGCTGGTGGTCAGTACGGTGGTCCGTCACACTGTGGCCGGCTGGTGGTCAGTGCGGTGGTGCGTCACACTGTGGTCGGCTGGTGGTCAGTACGGTGATCCGTCACACTGTGGCCGGCTGGTGGTCAGTGTAGTAGTCCGTCACACTGTGGCCGGCTGGTGGTCAGGTAGGTCCGTACGGTGGTCCGTCACGTCACACTGTGGCCGGCTGGTGGTCATGTACGGTGGTCCGTCACACTGTGGCCGGCTGGTGGTCAGTGCGGTGATGCGTCACACTGTGGTCGGCTGGTGGTCAGTACGGTGATCCGTCACACTGTGGCCAGCTGGTGGTCAGTGTAGTGGTCCGTCACACTGTGGCCGGCTGGTGGTCAGTACGGTGGTCCGTCACATGCTGGTGGTAGTGGTGGTCCGTCACACTGTGGCCGGCTGGTGGTCGTCGGCCGGCTGGTGGTCAGTACGGTGGTCCGTCACACTGTGGCCGGCTGGTGGTCAGTGTAGTGGTCCGTCACACTGTGGCCGGCTGGTGGGGGGGGTGGCCGGCTGGTGGTAGTCCGTCACACTGTGGCCGGCTGGTGGTCAGTGCGGTGGTCCGTCACACTGTGGCCGGCTGGTGGTCAGTGTAGTGGTGGTCCGTCACACTGTGGCCGGCTGGTGGTCAGTACGGTGGTCCGTCACACTGTGGTCGGCTGGTGGTCAGTGTAGTGGTTCGTCACACTGTGGCCGGCTGGTGGTCAGTACGGTGATCCGTCACACTGTGGCCGGCTGGTGGTCAGTACGGTGGTCCGTCACACTGTGGCCGGCTGGTGGTCAGTACGGTGATCCGTCACACTGTGGCCGGTTGCTGGTGGTCAGTGTGGTGGTCCGTCACACTGTGGCCGGCTGGTGGTCAGTGCGGTGATGGCACGGTGGTCCGTCACACTGTGGTCGGCTGGTGGTCAGTACGGTGATCCGTCACACTGTGGTCGGCTGGTGGTCAGTACGGTGGTCCGTCACACTGTGGCCGGCTGGTGGTCAGTGTAGTGGTCCGTCACACTGTGGCCGGCTGGTGGTCAGTGTAGTGGTTCGTCACACTGTGGCCGGCTGGTGGTCAGTACGGTGATGCGTCACACTGTGGCCGGCTGGTGGTCAGTACGGTGATCCGTCACACTGTGGCCGGCTGGTGGTCAGTACGGTGGTCCGTCACACTGTGGCCGGCTGGTGGTCAGTGTAGTGGTCCGTCACACTGTGGCCGGCTGGTGGTCAGTGTAGTGGTTCGTCACACTGTGGCCGGCTGGTGGTCAGTACGGTGGTCCGTCACACTGTGGCCGGCTGGTGGTCAGTACGGTGATCCGTCACACTGTGGCCGGCTGGTGGTCAGTACGGTGGTCCGTCACACTGTGGCCGGCTGGTGGTCAGTGTAGTGGTCCGTCACACTGTGGCCGGCTGGTGGTCAGTGTAGTGGTCCGTCACACTGTGGCCGGCTGGTGGTCAGTACGGTGGTCCGTCACACTGTGGCCGGCTGGTGGTCAGTGTAGTGGTCCGTCACACTGTGGCCGGCTGGTGGTCAGTACGGTGGTCCGTCACACTGTGGCCGGCTGGTGGTCAGTACGGTGGTCCGTCACACTGTGGCCGGTTGGTGGTCAGTGTAGTAGTCCGTCACACTGTGGCCGGCTGGTGGTCAGTGTAGTGGTCCGTCACACTGTGGCCGGCTGGTGGTCAGTACGGTGGTCCGTCACACTGTGGCCGGCTGGTGGTCAGTGTAGTGGTCCGTCACACTGTGGCCGGCTGGTGGTCAGTGTAGTGGTTCGTCACACTGTGGCCGGCTGGTGGTCAGTACGGTGGTCCGTCACACTGTGGCCGGCTGGTGGTCAGTACGGTGGTTCGTCACACTGTGGCCGGCTGGTGGTCAGTGTAGTAGTCCGTCACACTGTGGCCGGCTGGTGGTCAGTACGGTGGTCCGTCACGTCACACTGTGGCCGGCTGGTGGTCAGTACGGTGATCCGTCACACTGTGGCCGGCTGGTGGTCAGTGTAGTGGTCCGTCACACTGTGGCCGGCTGGTGGTCAGTGCGGTGATGCGTCACACTGTGGTCGGCTGGTGGTCAGTACGGTGATCCGTCACACTGTGGCCGGCTGGTGGTCAGTGTAGTGGTCCGTCACACTGTGACGCCGGCCGCAGATTCGTCAGACGAGGTGTGTCAGCTGTGCGGAGCTCGGTTCGTGCTGCGCTCTTACCTGAACCGACACATGAAGTCGCACGGCCAGCAACGCGTCTACTGCGTCATCTGCCCTCGCCGCTTCATCAATCTCAAGAATCTGATGGTGAGCCAGAAGCTGCTCTGAACATGTTCTCTGTTTGGCCCACAACAAGCGGCACATGCCAGCGAACTGCAATATGGAAATATGGATGATGGATCTTATGCGCATATTGCGGTATGAAAACTAGGTACGTGTCATGTCAAGTTCGTGACGTATGACATCATTTCTGGAGGCAAGTTTGGTGGGTTGTTGCCGAAATCGTAGTTCTTTCTAATTCTACTTCAACTAATGTGTTCTGATGGTTGATATTTTTATTTTAGATGTGTTTGGGTCACATTGTTTCGCTAGCGGCCTCTAAGGCAACTCAGGTCGATGATCTCGATTGACCTTGGGAGGCCTCTGTTCGTTAAAAAAAACCATGCTGGATCATTTTGACACCCTAAGTTCAAATTCAGCGATCATCTTTTCCATAGGTGCTTCGCCAATAGTCAGTGACTAGCTTGTATTACCCGAGAGTTCCCTGAAATTCTGAGATTTGAGTGGAGATCCATACTTACTGATAATTGTTTCGGCATCACTACTTTTTGACATTAAGGTAACATTTTTAGCTATTTTTAAATCAAGGTTATGAGAGAGCTTTGGGTCTTTAGAAGTGCTCATGGCCTTCATGGTCTTCTTCTGGCAGCACTGCCCACTGGTAAAGGCAACAGGTACACTGTTGACATATTCACCACCATCAAGTGATCAACAAAGGTATTCAATATTGACCAAGATGCCTTTCATGCAGTATATATTGACTGGTCTTTAAGAGGGGACAATTTTTTACAATGCAACAATTTGTTTATTTAATCATAGTTCAAGGAACTCAACTGTCTCGTTCCTAGAGCAACCACGGGAGTGAACATCCTACATGGAGAGGAAAGGACAAGGAAACAAATTCACGTGATCTCTGGCATGAAGCTATCTGCAACGAAGCACATGTTGCTATAGTTAAAGACGTGCGTTAACTAAAGACGTGCGTCGGTTCGTCCTGTCGGTCAGACTGTCGGTCAGACTGCCGGTCAGACTGCCGGTCAGACTGCCGGTCAGACTGCCGGCCAGACTGTCTGTCAGACTGTCGGTCAGACTGCCGGCCAGACTGTCGGTCAGACTGTCGGCCAGACTGTCGGTCAGACTGCCGGCCAGACTGTCTGTCAGACTGTCGGTCAGACTGTCGGCCAGACTGTCGGTCAGACTGCCGGCCAGACTGCCGGCCAGACTGTCGGCCAGACTGTCAAGGTGTCGGTGTCACCTGCGGCGCCACAGTGGTTGTGACGTGTGTTGGTCCGGTCGCAGGTGCACCGCGAGACGTTCCACCGCAATCCTGTGCCGCTGACTGCCGACGAGCTGCGCCGGACCAGCCAGCCGCCACCCGACACGGCGCCAGTGGCAGGTCGCACCCGCCCCGCTGCACCACGGCTTCTCACCATCAACATCGTGAGGACGCGCCGGCGGCCGGCTGACGAGCACGCCGCCGAGGAGGAGGCGGACGAGGAGGCGCTGTCGCCCCCGACCAGCGGCGACAGTGACGGCAGCGATGACGAGTGGCGTCCGCCGGTGGGTCGCGGCTCGGCGGGCAGCTGACGGGGAGGAGGAGGAGGCGCTGTCGCCCCCGACCAGCGGCGACAGTGACGGCAGCGATGACGAGTGGCGTCCGCCGGTGGGTCGCGGCTCGGCGGGCAGCTGACGGGGAGGAGGAGGAGGCGCTGTCGCCCCCGACCAGCGGCGACAGTGACGGCAGCGATGACGAGTGGCGTCCGCCGGTGGGTCGCGGCTCGGCGGGCAGCTGACGGGGAGGAGGAGGAGGCGCTGTCGCCCCCGACCAGCGGCGACAGTGACGGCAGCGATGACGAGTGGCGTCCGCCGGTGGGTCGCGGCTCGGCGGGCAGCTGACGGGGAGGAGGAGGAGGCGCTGTCGCCCCGACCAGCGGCGACAGTGAGGATGTGGGTCGGCTCGGCGGGCAGCTGCAGGCGTTGGTCATAGGTCGTATTGTGGTTATTGTCCCCGACCAGGGCGACAGTGCGAGGTGGCGTGTCGCCGGTGGGTCGAGCTCGACGGAGGAGGAGGAGGAGGAGGCGCTGTCGCCCCGACCAGCGGTGGGAGTGTGGCCAGGCGTTGGTCATAGGTCGTATTGTGTTATTGTCCTCAGGGCGTGTCGCTTGAGTTGGGATAGGTGAGTGGTGTGGCCCGGCGTTGGCCATAGGTCGTATTGTATTATTGTCCTCAGGGCGTGTCGCTTGAGTTGGGATAGGTGAGTGGTGTGGCCCGGCGTTGGCCATAGGTCGTATTGTGTTAATGTCCTCAGGGCGTGTCGCTTGAGTTGGGATAGGTGAGTGGTGTGGCCCGGCGTTGGCCATAGGTCGTATTGTGTTGTTGTCCTCAGGGCGTGTCGCTTGAGTTGGGATAGGTGAGTGGTGTGGCCCGGCGATGGTCATAGGTCGTATTGTGTTAATGTCCTCAGGGCGTGTCGCTTGAGTTGGGATAGGTGAGTGGTGTGGCCCGGCGTTGGCCATAGGTCGTATTGTGTTGTTGTCCTCAGGGCGTGTCTCTTGCGTTCCTCTTTGCGGAGACACTCGTGGTAGAACGGCACGGATTGCATAGGGTTGCATTTGTGATGTATTGCTTTCATTTGCAGTGTCGTTATTTGACCCTGCGGAAGGGTTCGTGTCGCCGCGAGTCGGCATGACTACCCGCGGCCACCTATGAATCCCAATAATACACTGAGTGGCTTGGAAAGGCGGCACGAGTTTTCCGACGTCTTCGTAGTGGCTGTCATCCATACGACGGCTGACCATCCCCAGCAGACTGTGGCTCACCATCACCAGCAGACTATGGCCAGCGGCTGACGTATATGGCGACGGCTGACCATCACCAGCAGATTATGGTCAGCGGCTGACCATCACCAGCAGACTATGGCTCACCATCACCAGCAAACTATGGTCAGCGGCTGACGTGAAGGACGACGGCTGACCATCCCCAGCAGACTATGGCTCACCATCACCAGCAGACTATGGCCAGCGGCTGACGTGAAGGACGACGGCTGACCATCCCCAGCAGACTATGGCCAGCGGCTGACCATCACCAGCAGACTATGGCTCACCATCACCAGCAAACTATGGTCAGCGGCTGACGTGAAGGACGACGGCTGACCAACCCCAGCAGACTATGGCTGACCATCACCAGCAGACTATGGTCAGCGGCTGACGTGAAGGACGACGGCTGACCATCACCAGCAGATTATGGCTCACCATTACCAGCAGACTATGGCCAGCGGCTGACGTGAAGGGCGACGGCTGACCATCCCCAGCAGACTATGGCCAGCGGCTGACGTGAAGGACGACGGCTGACCATCCCCAGCAGACTATGGCTGACCATCACCAGCAGACTATGGTCAGCGGCTGACGTGAAGGACGACGGCTGACCATCACCAGCAGACCATGGTCAGCGGCTGACGTCAAGGGCGACGGCTGACCATCACCAGCAGACCATGGCCAGCGGCTGACGTGAAGGACGACGGCTGACCAACCCCAGCATAGGCCAAGCAAAAAAAACCAGATATGGCTGACCATCACCAGCAGACTATGGTCAGTGGCTGACGTCAAGGACGACGGCTGACCATCACCAGCAGACCATGGTCAGCGGCTGACGTCAAGGGCGACGGCTGACCATCACCAGCAGACCATGGCCAGCGGCTGACGTGAAGGACGGAACAACGCAGTTGGAGTTGTGGGAGTTAAAGCTATGCGGCCGGTTGTTGTGAGCGGGGAGTTACGCGGCCCGAGGGCCATTCAGCTTGTGAGCACCCGGCTCTGCTTACATATATATTTTGATTTCATAAAACCCAATCAACAAGCGATGCGAGTCCATCGTTTGAACGGTCCACTTACGTCATGCTGAGCATGACGAGATCCACAGCGACAAGCACGTGGGAAA
>JAOTOM010002921.1:0-124168 GCA_034440615.1 Ashinkailepas kermadecensis
ATATTTCACCACTATTCCCAAGCCATTCCCACTTGCAACACCAAAACCAGTGCTGTTCAGAAAGAGCGGGCAATGTTATGAGAAACTAGCCTCATTCACCTATAATGGATGGTATGTTTCAGTAGTTTTCTGTACAAGGATGGACATGGTAAGATTTACAGATATATGATAATTAACTTGGTCCACTGCGCTATTCCATTTCATTCCTAGAGAACCCATGCATCGCATGTACGGTGCGCAAGATTCATTGCAGCTCAAAACACCCATCTTCGAGTGTGCACTAATGTCAATGTTTCCCATATTTCTCCCGTGCTAACGAAAGCATATACTTTGCCTAGTCTTACCCTGATTCCTTATGATGCTGATTCAGTCCCACTCCGTTGTTCATGCTTTTCAATCTAAATTGCTAAATTGCTATTAGGAGTAGCTCCACGAAACTTGGTAGCTGTTCACAGCTTTCATGTACATTTGGTGTCATAATGTCACCTTTTGTCTCGACATGGCTGAATCTACAGCAGGCCCATCCACAACCATTCGACAAGAGCATAACACCCAACATTTTATATTTTGATTAAAATAATTGTGCTGGATTATCTTGATGCACTGAATCCAGCTATGCCGTTTTTATAAAGATCAGGTCAATGGTCAGGGAGCTATAGCCTCTGACATTTCTGAGATGCCACCTAACAATGGTGTATTTTCAGGGCCTTAACACAATGAAGAACAAACCGAATTATGCAAAAGCATATATCGTTGAATTCACAACATTCCACTGCATACTTTGGTTTTGCTGAATTTTCGCTTACGGGTTCTTTGAAATCGTGACTTCGGGACTTAAATGACCTAATTTAACCTACGGGACAGTCACATTGCGATTTGAAAAAGTGCAGAAATAAAGTTCGATATTTTAACTTTCGGAGCAAAACATAAAAATAGTGTTTTGTCCCTAAAACTCTACATATCCGTTCTAAATTAGACATGCATGCTTGTTTTTGTGCTAGTTTATCGTGGCCTGTTATGATGTGTTTAGAACCGCATGTTCCTGAAATACAAGCCTTTTGACGTTCGAGGCACGTTAGGGAATGATAATGTTAGTCATCTGATAGAGTGTTATGTTGCACAAGTGTTCTAACTCGTTGTGAGATCAAGGGCTAAACAGAAATGGCAGAAATGCCGACGAATAGTAGTAAGTGTCCCATTCGACGACAAATCGACAAGTGAAGGGTCCAAAATAACAGCCTACACTTCATATTCCAAGGAAATACTCATATAGAGTACGCTTGTCACTATAATCCAGCTACTATGCAATTTTGAGAAATATCCGAGCAACGGTTAAGGAGTTATAGCCTCGGACATATTTGAGTGGTCACCGAACTATTTGGAAGCCTCGAACTCAATGAAGAGTAGCACGAATTGCACAAAGCTACATATCGCTGAACTCGTCAGGATCCAATGCATCTTGTGTCAGTTTCGAAATTTCTGTTCACGCGTTTTTTTAAAACCGTGGACTTGTGACCCTAAGATAACGTGACCTAGTTTAACCTTCGAGAGTGTCACAATGCTATTCTGGAAATGCAAAAGCGACGAAGGGTGATGTGTGAAATCCTAGATCGTCACTTGTAGGAAGAACATAAACATCAATTTTCACCTGATACAATATATTTCTGCACCAATGCCAGCATATCAAAAATGTACGATCATATTTCACCGACAACACTGAATGCATTGTAACACCGCCAACCATTGTAATATCAACTTTCTGGTGTTTCACACCCCACATTCTGGAACCGAAAAGATGAACGTCATTGACTGAGTAAGTGTAGTCATCGTGAACTGTTTGATAACAAATTTGGTGCGGACGCATTCATTGATACATGTTGAGTTTGAAATGAATCGAATTGGAACGTGATCTGTCTACATCAGCGTAACAAAATTGAAGTAGCATAATTACACAATGCGATGCAATACAATTAGGTGTTGCAGTACAGTATTATAATGTAATGCAATGTGATGATCTACAGATCTGTAGATCATCCCATACCTTGTCAGAATCCCAATGCAGACGGATGATCTGTCACTGCGATAATAACAATAAAAAATATGTATCATAGCGCACACTAACTCGTCTCATTTCACCCAGCTACCATTAACACACACACCGCATCGGTAGACAGTTAATGCACTATTTCGGTTCTGTGGGTCACTGGTGCGAACTTGTGGTATCCCTGTGTTCCCTTCGCCGTGACGGCTTTCGAGAAGCGCTCGATGAGGTGGGTCGTGGCGTTCATTTCCTCCTGCTTTGATACAACTATGAACTTGATGCCGTTGACTAGCTTGTGCGACAGATACTCAAACATGTCCTCCTTCGTCAGTACCTGGTTGCTAAGCGGGCGGTTGAGGCTCTCTTGAACGGCGACACGCTTGGCTGTGTACCCGATACCGTCGTAAACGCTCTTGCCGTGAGATGCGACAACAAATGACACTCACAGAGTACCCCAAAATCTGTCTGACGGCAACACATATTGATGCAGTTATGCTGATTCGTATGCTGTGCAGCACTGCCGTATCGGAAATAAATATCGTTGGAGATCAGGCACTGCGTTCCGAATTTCTGGAATAAGCCGTTAGAGGAACGCATGCACCATGTCGGTGTTGTGCTTTGTGCCGTCAGAGATACAGCAGTAGCTCTGATGGCACAGTACCTCGTCCTCACGCCAGTGCACTACAAAATGGTGCCCCGTACACAGGGACGAATCCCAGTAGAAGCCTTGAGCTACATCCTGCACCACAAATGAATAATTTTCAGCGAAATCGCACTGGACAATCGCTTCGCCCTCCTTGCCAGTAGCCTTTGCGTAGGTGAAGTACTGACCTTGTTTGTTAGCCACAAAGTGGTGTCTGGTCAGCTTAACGGCTTGCTGGCTCAAATATCTCATGCTTTCCTCTTTGGTCTACACTATTTCTACGAGTGCACAGTGATGCATGCTCATCTGTACCTAATCTCATTATCCATGTCATCATCTGGGGCTGAACCACTTTCACTCTCTTCTCTTGATTTGCCCGTGAGGATGCTCCTTAATTCTTAGAAAGTTCATCATGCCGTCTTCACCACGGCAGTCCTCACAGTTGTGCATCATGCAATCACGGTTTTTCTTGCCACATACAGCGTGACTGAGGAGGTCACGGCCTTTGAGACCGGGACGGCCGAGAGCGGATATGAACAGTTTCGGGTTTTGCTGATTAGTGCACACCCACACCGAGTGCGTCCCACTGCTGCCTGCCAATACGCAATGCTTCGGACGAAGGGCGGTGAAGGTTAAGAAGTCGGTGCGATGGTTTTCAGGGTTCTCCTTGCATAGATCATATATCTCGCACAAGTTTCCCAAAACAAGGTTTTTCGGAACTCTACTTTTGGTTCCATCAGCCTGTCACACCGTGACACAGTCGGTCTTGCCGAGACACATGCGGCTGATCTGGTCAGACTCGTAAAATAGCTTTGCTTTCACCTTGGCTGCGTCCGACACCCTCATAAATTGCCTTGCTTCACAGGCAGCACGGTCAGCCAGAATGAGCAGTGAGCACTGGGCACCCAAACACGGCGCCACCTGATGTTTGTGCCCTTCTTGATATTTCACTACATTCGCAGATATTTTAACTTTCGAAATGCAATAAATGGTTTACCGATAGGTTTATCGGTGATCATAATGTGGTTGCTGTGGATGCTTCTCTCTCCTTGTAATTCATCGCAAGGTAGGGCTTATAAATCGTCTACTACCACAATTTGTAGAAAGTTTGTCATACCTGTTTAACCTTTGACATCACGTGTTCGAATACTTCTGCAACACAACACTCAGGCTCAGATTACCAACGTTTTCATCCTAGGACGTGCCTTGATCGTGAACAGGCTTATATTTCAGTGATGTACCGTTTTAGATACATATTAAAATATGAAACGGTACACTAGAGCAAAAATATCCATACATGCCTAATTTATAGCGGATATGTAGAGTTTTAGGGGCAAAACCCTGTTTTTTTAATTACTTGCTTCGAAAGACAAAATATCGAACTTCAGTTTGCACTTTTTTAAGATCGCATTGTGATTGTTCCGAAAGTTAAAGTATGTCGTGTGCCCTTAGGTCACGATGTCACGTTTGAAATAGCCCGTAAATGAAAATTCCGAAAGAGCCAAAAGATGCAGTGGTGAGTTCACCTATACATACGTTTGCATAATTCGGATCGTTCTTTATTGGGTTAAACACCTTAAAAGACACCCTTGTTAGGTGACCTACCACATTTAAATAAACAAAATTTAATCCGAATTCTTGTTGGGGTGGCTTTATGAATCAGCGTTCTATTGCTAAGCCGAGCTTGTTGCGTGAACCTCGGCCCTACCACCCGATCCATGAACTCCAGTTCAACGGCAGAATTTAGACCGAAAGTTTAACGTGCCGTCAATGCACAGACACGGCCGCCCGGTACCTCGTCCCCGGCCTTATAGGGCCAGCTGCCAACTGACCCTCCCAGCCGGGGGCTAAATGCGAGCGCGTGAAGCGATTCGGACCCTGCGTTGCCAGGACAGGGGAGACCAGTGCAGGCCAGCGCTCTAACCAACTGAACTACCGGGGCGGCAAATGCCTCAGTCTGTAACTCCTTGACCATTGATCTGTTCTTTCTAGGAATGGCACAGCTGGATTCGGTGCATCAGATAACCCCACACAATTATTTTCATACAAATATAAATTATTGGGTGTATTTTGTCCCTTTCACTCACTGCTCTGCCCTCGTCGCGACCGGACGTGTTTTTGCGCTCCCGTGACGAGGGAAAACCGTGAGTAAAAGATTGGGCACAGGTGGTTAGTGGAGGGAGGTTTGTTCTATTGTAGGCCTAGGTTAAGAAGGAGCGGTTATATTGTTTAACTTGAGTATATTAGACTTAGCCTAGGTATTCTAAGCTTCTATAATTCTCGATCGGCCACGTGTACGTTTGTGGACGGGTGGAGTGGCCACGTGGCTTAGGTTTCTGTTAGCATAGAGGAATAAGTTTGTGTCTGCTTGGTGTTTTAGTTGAAGATTAAAATAGTGAGCTTAACTTACACTAGGTAGCTTCTAGAATTATCCATCGGCTACGTGGACGCTTTGTAGATGGGTGGCGTGGCCTCGTGGCTTAGGTTTCTGTAGTGCAGAGGAATAAGTTTGTTTTTGTTTTTTTTGGTGGTTAAGTTTAAAATAGAGTTGACTAAAATAGTGTGCTTAAATTACATTAGGTATATCTTCTTGTCCTGGTGTTATTGTATAGGTATCTAGGTTTTTGATTATATTATATTAGTGTTTAGTTTGGTTTAGTTGGAGTTTGCAGCTGGTGGTAGGTATTTAGCAATTACTTCTGTGCATATATTTGCATAGTTTTATCTCATAAGTTTCTTTTTAACGAGAAGATTTTTAGCTTCTAGAATTATCGATCGGCCACGTGGACGCTTTGTAGACGGGTGGAGCGGCCACGTGGCTTAGGTTTCTGTTAGCATAGAGGAATAAGTCTGCGTCCGCTCGGTGTTTAAGTTTAAGATAGACTTTAAGATTAAAATAGTGAGCTTAAATTACACTAGGTAGCTTCTAGAATTATCGATCAGCCACGTGAACGCTTTGTAGACGGGTGGCGCGGTCTCATGGCTTAGGTTTCTGTAGTGTAGAGGAATAAGTCGGTGTCCTTTTGGTGTTTAAGTTTAAGATAGAGCTTAGGACTAAAATAGTGAGCTTAAATTACCACTAGGTATATTTTCAATATACTGGTGTACTTGCAAAGGTATCTAGGCTTTTTTTAAATTTTAGTTTGGTTTAGTTGGAGTTTGTAGCTGGTGAGTCGGGATAACTTTATTTAAATTATAAAATAAAATAAAAAAAAAAAATGCAAGGCGACTGTGGGAAGTGTAAGTGTATTGTAGTCATTGGGGACTTCAGTAAGAAAGTAGATATGTTAGCAAGGGAGGTGGAGCGTCTCAAGTGTTTGGTGGCAGGGCCCACCATAGGAAATGCCAGCCAGGCAAGCCAGGTGCAGGAGTCTAGGAGTCATAGGGGTGGAGATAGTATAGACCATGACAGTAGAGAGTGGAAAGTAGCTAGACGCCAGAGTACGAGACTAGCTTTAAGGAAAATTGACAAAGGCATTGAAACTAATAATAGATTTGAGGTACTGCAAGAGAGAGATAGAAATGCTGCTAAGGAGGAAGGGAGGAACGACCAGGCAGCTGATGGTAGAGGGGGAAGTTTTAGTTATAGGGTACTCAAGAGTGAGGTACATGGACCGTACTTTTTGTAGCAGGAACCCCAACAAACGGACTCGTGTTTGCTACCCAGGGGCCCAGGTAAAGGATGTTGGTGATAGGATAGAAGGAGTGATGAAGGGTAGTGGAGAGAGCACAACAGTAATTGTGCAGGTTGGTGTAAATGATGTAGGAAAAGCAAAAACAGAGGAAACAATGCAAGAGTATAGGGCTTTGATAGGTAGGTTAGCTGTGAGTAGGAAACGACGAATGGTAACATCCATCCTCCCTATGGTTAACGCAAGCATAGAGTCGTACTCGAGGGCCATTGGGCTGAATACCAGGGTGGCCAAGATTTGTAAGGAACTTGGGGTGGGGTTCTTGGATTTGTGGGGGGATTTCTGGGGGAGGACTGAAATGTTTGCATTAGATGGGTTACATTTGAGCAAGAGAGGAGTTGAATTGCTCAGCAATAGGTATGAGGAGGCTCTCATTAGGAAACAGGGAAACTAGGCAGGTCATGGGGGGATGTAGCTGATAGAGAGAGAGAGGTCTTGCAAACACCTCACAGTCAGCAAATAGGGGTAGCAGTAGATCAAGGGGGCAGAGTGGTAGCTCATCCAGAGATGATAGAGCTACACAACATGAAAAAGCCAAAGAGGGTTATGGAACTTTTGTTAAGTGTATGATGCTTAATGCTCAGAGCATTCGATCCAAATTTGATGAGTTCAAGTGATATGTTGCTGAGGAGAAACCAGATTTTGTTTGCATTACTAAGGCATGGGTCAGTGAGGGATATTTTAGGGATAACATGCAGGACTATGAGATCCAGGGATACAATATGTTTTCATGCAATAGAGGTCCAGCAGTGAAAGGGGGTGGTGTAATGCTCTATGTGAATAGCTTATACAGTTCTCAGAAAGTAGCAGATGGGGTAAAAAATGTGTATGTGGAGTCAATTTGGCTTGATGTTGCTGTGGGAAGAGGCAATAGCAATAAACTGAGGATTGGAGCCTTGTATCGATCAGGAACCTTGCCACATTCTCAGCAACTGGAGCTCGATAAGGTGATTTGTGAGGAAATCAGTAGAAACTTTCAGAGGAAATGCCTTATTCTTGGTGACTTTAACCTAAAAGGATATGTACATGTTGGTGTTGGCTCCCCATCATGTAAATTGTTTAGGAAATGCCTTGAAGAGGACTTGTTCTTACACCAGTTTGTAATGGAACAAACCAGGCAGGGCTCATTCTTGGACCTTGTCTTCTCAGATTTAAGTGATTTAGTTCAAGACTTGACTGTAGGAGAAACTCTGGGAAGAAGTGACCATAACGTAGTGAGATTTAAGGTACAAATAGCAAGGACAATCAAGGATAACTTGGCAAAGATTCCAAATTTTAACAGGGCAGACTTTGACTCCATGAGAGAGGCTTTAAGTGCCATACAATGGGAAGAATAATTTTTTTATTTAAATGCCTGTGAAATGTGGGAAAAGTTCAAATCTTACTTGAGGGAAATTCAGATTAGACACGTCCCCCAAAAGCAAAGGCGCAAAAGAAGTATAGGAAAGCCAGCATGGCTTACATCAGATTTGTGGAGATCAATTAAGGCAAAGAAAGATGCATTTAGAGTATTTAAGGAAGCTTCAAATTTCGTAAATCTAAGGTCGTATCAAAAAGCTAGAGATGCTGTGAAGCAGAAAACCAGAGCAGCAAGGCGGGCAAAATAATTGGATTTGGCTAGGAACTGTAATGGGGACAGTAAAAAGTTCTTTAGTTTCTACAAGCTAAGTAAAGTTTCAAGCACAATTGGTCCACTGGAAGTAAATGGCACTATATTGAGTGAGGATGGTGAGATGGTTGAGGAGCTGAGCAAGCAGTTTAAATCAGTGTTTACAGTGGAGGATGTGACAAATTTGCCAACCGTGAACCACAGTTCAGTGACAGGTGATCAGATACACAATGTTGATTTCATTGATAGTGATGTTGTTTTCAATTATATCAGAAAAATAAAGCCAAACAAGGCAGCAGGACCTGATGGAATTTATGCTAGGGTATTGCGGGAAGCTGAAAAGGAACTGGCAATTCCACTTAGTATAATATTTTGTAGATCAGTTTCACAAAGTGAAATTCCAACCGATTAGAAAAGGGCAAATGTAGTTCCTATTTTCAAGAAAGGAGAAAGAAGGGAAAGTTGAAAATTATAGGCCAGTAAGCCTCACATCCCTAGTCTGCAAGGTACTCGAATCAATTATCAAAGATAGAATAGTTAGTTTTCTGGAAGGAAACAGATTGATTCAAGATACTCAACATGGGTTTAGAAAAGGGAGATCGTGTCTCACAAATCTCTTGGACTTTTTAAATTTTGCTACAGAACAATTTGATCAGGGAAATCAGGTTGATGTAGCATATCTTGACTTTAGTAAGGCCTTTGACAAGGTACCCCATAAACGGTTAATGATGCAGCTTCAGGTCCATGGCATTGCAGGTAGCATCCTAAAATGGATTGAGTTGTGGCTTTCAGATAGACAGCAGAGAGTGATGCTTAATGGTACAAAGTCATCATGGCAAAATGTTCTTAGTGGAGTCCCTCAGGGGTCGGTACTGGGGCCACTGTTGTTCATTATATTTGTGAATAGCATTGAATGTGGCCTGAGCAGTAAGGTTTTGAAATTTGCGGATGATTTGAAGATCTTTAGGGCAATAACAGGGCACAATGAGCAGGTTTTGCTGCAGAACGACTTAGACGAGCTTGTGAAGTGGTCCGAAAAATGGCAAATGAAGTTTAATTTTGATAAGTGCAAAGTCATGCATGTAGGTAGGCAGCATATGAAGGCGCCATACTTAATGGATGGCCAAGTACTATCTGTGACTCAGCAGGAGAAGGACTTAGGTGTTATTTTGAACACAAAATTGGGGGCATCAGAACAGACCAAAGAAGCCAGGAAGAAGGCACTAAGAATGCTTGGGGCGATACAGAGGAATGTGTCATACAAAAGTGAGGAGGTCATCAGGAAGCTTTACTGTGCATATGTCAGGCCACATTTGGAATACTGTGTCCAAGCTTGGTGCCCTAGTTATGAGAAAGATTGTTGGGTTTTAGAGAGAGTACAAAAGAGGGCAACAAAATGGGTAATGGTATAGGCAACCTGGCATATGAGGAAAGATTGAAGAAATTGAATATTTTTTTCACTTAGATATAGAAGGCTGAGAAGAGATCTCATCGAGGTTTCTAAATTTGGTCATGGTCAGGAGCAGGGATATCTAAGGGAAATGTTTGAATTTAACAGAAATGATGCAATTAGAGGTCATCAATTCAAAATTAAAGTTAATCACAGCAGGACAAGGTTAAGACAGTCTTTCTTCACCAACAGGGTAGTAGAACACTGGAGCCAGCTTCCAGGAACAATTGTCAGTAGCAACACACTGAACATCTTTAAAAACGGCATAGACAATCATTATAAGAATAGGGGGCTTGTTTTTCTGTATTCCAGGCTGGGTTGATTGACAGATTTGGTGGGCAACTGGTTCAGTGTACCAAGTGCAACCAAGAAGGGCCCTTGTGGCTCATAGTTGCACTGATCTTTTATGTCTTTATGTCTTTATTTGGTGTTGAATGGGCTAGCAGGTTTCTTTTTTTCACTTCGCGGACAGGGCAGGAGTGGTTCCAGAACAAACACATAAGGGATGTCATGTTCTTAAAATGAGTATAAAAGTACCTCACATAGCCGTCAAGCCGTTATTGCATGGATGCATTTCATGCAATCGGATTTTTTTCCGCTAAATGGCGGAAATACGACATTACGACGAGGGGTCGACATAGATGCACGACTGTTCCTTGCAAATACGATCAGATAAAAGTAATCTTTTGCACCATATGCGTCCCACCCTGCAGCCTGGATCCGCGCTTTGCAATAATGCTCCACCAGAGTGAATCCACCAGAGTGTATTCACCATATCCGGCCGAAATGAGTGCGGTTTTGCTTTCCCTATTTGGGCGTAACTCCTGTATTTTCATGTTCCTTGCAACGCACATAACAATTTAGGTGTATTTTTTTCTAGGCCGTGAGGTTATCTATTGTGAATAACGCGAGGAAAATATGAATGCGCGATAAATGGATTTCCTAGCTTTTATGCCTGAATAATATATCCCTGGATTCGAATGCAAGGTATCGCCCATTCCATTTTGCTGTGTGTTCACTAAACTGAACTGTATGCATTCAAACTTATGCCCCACCGCTTGTTACGATGCCCGGCCCGGCGCGTCGGTGAACCGCACCCCTCATGGTCAAAGTCCAGTTTTCCGGCATTGGGGGACCGTTCAGATAGCTGATAACTGATAAGCAGCGACGTTCCGATACATTCCCCAGCGTCCCACGGCAGATTTGACCCCCGCTCCCCAAAGTAAGGTGGCGCCGGTCCGACCGGAAAAGACCCTCCTCACCCCTTTGGAACGACTTTTCCAGCAAAAGGCGCTCTGTTCGGAGGAAAAGGTGCCCCTCAGCATTCTCATGCGCAGCTCCTGCACCCGCTCAGCTTTTCCCACCGAAGGCGACACTCTGAGGAAATGTATTCGTCCCCTGGAGGAACTGGAGAAGATTTCAGAATCCACACCTGAAGAAACCACCAGATCACATTTGGCAGCACATTTGCGAGGTACCATGCGACAATAACTGCACACTCGTGACACCTGTTGACAGCAAGCGAAGACGCAGGCGCGCTATTTCTTCAGCAGGGTTCCGCTGGCTCCTCTAGCGGACAACTAAGGAACTATTTTTGGACGTTATTAGACGTCATGAACCCTGGGCGTTATGAACGCTCCCTCTGAAGCCAGTTTTGGACGTTGTGATCCTTGGACGTTATGAACTCTGGACGTTATGAACGCACCCTATCCGATACATTTTGGACTTTTTTGGACTTTATTTTGCATCTTGGACGTTATGATCCTTGGACGTTGTGAGCCTTGGACATTATGAACTCTGGACGTTATGAACACAGGATGTTATGATATAGTCCCTTATGGATTCGGTTTTTGACGTAATGCTTTACTTCACATAGGCTTTAGCATGGGGACCAATGGGTGCGATATGACCGGCCATTACGATTTGTCTCATTTTTGGCATGCGAACAGCAACACCTCCGACACCGGCATTTCCGAGGAAATTACCCGGGTGCACTCATATTCCCACCCAATACATGGGGTGGAAACAATCACCAACATGCGGATCTGAGCGAATGCCGTCATGCTTTATCTCAAATGACTCCCCGTGTCAAGCTGAACTCAAAACGACGCTTCCTGAAAATATATGTTGACAACGTTTTGAGCTGCATACTCATGGATTCGGTTTTTTACGTGATGCTAAATTTCCCATAGGGACCAATGGGTGCAATGGGTGCATGGGGACCAATGGGTGCAATATGATCGGCCCCTGCGATTTATCTGATTTTTGTCATGCGAGCAGCTACACGTCCGACACTTGCATTTCAGAGCAAATTAGCCGGGTGCATTCATATTCCCACCCAATACATGGGGGTGGGAACATTCACCAAAATGCAGATCTGAGCGAATGCGAATGTCTTATCTCAAATGACTCCTCATGTCAAGTTGACCCAAGACTATCCTTTCTGAACTTATACGATTTCTATTTTATAATACACTTTTTATTTTCGTTCTATTTCATGCAGAACCATTGGCCGAGTGTGGCTAATCTAATCAACACTGCCGTCCGAATATGATGTCATTTTGATCCACAGTGAAGTTGTACACAATAAGCTGGACTATCATTTGATATACGTTTTAGGTTTTAAATATCAGCTACTTCAGATGAAAATTTAACACTTGCTAATGACGACGACGCTGCCAATGGTTTTCAACGAATTGTAGCGCAACGGTTGATCTGAGGGAGTCAAGGTAAGTGAGGAAGCATTAGCAATTCTAAGATTAATTTGATGTACCAGGTTGCATCTCTCTACGCCAATATTTCGCCCACAATGCTGGCTTTCCCATTAAGATATCCTAACTGTGAAACTTTGCAGCAAAGCTAGACCTGACCCAACGGGTGGCGTATGCGTTGGCAGTATAGCAACACAATGCTTAAAGAATTGGGCTGAGCTGATGCTGATGCTGATGCTGAGAACTGCACTGACCTACGGTGGTTGCAAAAACATTAGTTAGCAAAGAGCGTTACGGTCTGGCCGTGCCGGGTCGCTCGTGTTGAGCAGTGCCCCATAGTGAAACTCCCTCTGCCTTCAACTTCGCTCGAAGCCACATGCTGTGTAAAAACGTGCAAGTGAATATTGTATATTCCTCATATTGGTAGAACACAAACAGGGAAAAAGGTAATCACTCCTGAAGTCGCCTCAAGTCCAGTGCGGATGCAAATAGGTTACGCATCTCTCGTTTTCTAATTGATGAACGGTTCACAATAAAATAGGCATTGTCTTAGCATATAGAACAAAAATATACCGGATATCAACGAAACCTTTTACAATTTCCAGACTTCCCGAATCCAGTTTCTTAACGATTGCCAGGTCGAAACCTGCACGTATGAAACGAAACGAAATATTTCGAAAGGTACAGTCCGGTCGATTTTGAAGGTAATATTCGTGAGTCACGTGGCTGCACTGTCTCATTCCTAAGTTGAGAATCCCAGCACCGCGAATGCGGTCAGTTATAAAGAAAATAAGTTGAACATTTAGCTAACAATCTTTAAATATTGCGGTAGAAGCATGATATGTAAAATGTTTTGTACCTAATCTCGGCATTTAAATGGACACCATAAGTGTGGATATTAACAGGCGCACTGAAGGGGGGGGGGCGAAATCCGCCCACCCCTCCAGTTTTTCGTACATAACTGCAGATTTTACCGGTCGATATACGCGATTTTCTGAGTACCTGCTTAGAAATGACCGGCGCGTCGTTTAAAAGAAGATAAATGGAAATCGATCGAAAATTGTTCAAGTTAGGGGCCGTTAAATTAAAAAAAAAATCCTAGCGCCAGACCACAAAACTCGGCGCTGATGCGCTTCTCGCATATTCGCAAAAGGGAAGTGTTCTTGGCAACACTAAGGACTTGTTTGATGTATACTGATATGATATATAGTTTCAAGGTCATGTTAGGTCACCGAGGTCAAGTCAGGGCAAGTTCATGAAAGGTTATTGGAACCAAACATGATCAACCGGAATGTTGTCATAAATACACTACTGTTTGTCATTGCGTTTCCATACTTTATTCATGCACTTCACTCCTTTCTCCGCGAAGCCGATTGCGCCGAGCTGCCCGACGGAGCAGTCGGGCGGGCGGCCCGGTTCCGGTAACTGGAAAGGGTAACTGACCTGATAAAGTGCTGCCATATAGGTAACCTGAGGTCAAATGTCGGGTCAAGTATCTGTATTGCATCATTAGTAATGTCCAACACATCACTGATGCCAATTTTGGAGCATTTAAACACAATCACAGCGATCCATAACAATGACAAGCCAAGCCACGCAAAACAATTTCTTTTTTACAAATGTGATTTCATTTGACCTTGACGATATTGACCTAAGGTCATGCAATTTACACACAATAGAATTAACTACCCTACCCACCTACCCTACGAATTTCGTTCCTCCAGCTTTAATAGGAGCCGAGATCTTAATGGGTGGGGGGCGGAATCCGCCCCCCCTCCAGTGCGCGTAATTTTCAGAGGCCCTCCAGGGCGCGTGTTAAAGCAAGAAAAACGGAAATATGTCGAAAATGTTTCGAGTTAGAGGCCGTTAAAGTCAAATCATTTCGTAGCGCCAGACCACAAAAATCGGCGCTGATGTGCTTCCCGTATATTGACAAAAGGGAAGTGTTCATGGCAACACTAGCGACTTGTTTGATGTCTATTGTTATGCTATATAGTTTCAAGGTCATGTTAGATCAACGTGGTGAAGTCAGGTCAAGTTCATGACAGGTTAATGGAACCAAACTTGGTCAACTGGAATGTTGTCATAAATTCAAATGACTGTCATGCGAATGATGCAATTTTGCATCTTATTCCCTACACATCAAGAAAACTACTGTTTGTCATTGTGTACCTAAGCGTTTCCATGCTTAATTAATGCACTTCACTCCTTTCTTCGCGAAGCCGATTGCACAGAGGCGCCCGACGCAGCAGTCGGGCGGGCGGCCCGGTTCCGGTAACTGGAACAGGTAACTGACTTGATAAAGTGCTGCTATATAGGTGATCTGAGGTCAAATGCCGGGTCTAGCATCTGTTATGTCCAAAACATCATTGATGCCCATTTTGGAGCATTTAAACACAATTACAGCAATCCATAACAATAACAAGCCAAGCCACGCAGAACAAGCAAATTGTGACATATGCGACCTCATTTGACCTTGAAGATATTGACCTAAGTTCATGACATTTTCACACAATATATTTCACGGTGCATCCATCCCCCTGATAATTTTGTTACTCGAGCTTTAATAGGAGCCGAGATCTTAGGGGGAGGGGGGCTGAATTCCCCGCCCTGCAGTGCACGTAATTTTCAGAGGCCCTCCAGGGCGCTTATTAACAGATCAATTGAAGCCTATATGATTAATGTTCACTTGCCTCTGCCACTTGATTATGAAGTTAATAGTATGACTATTGGCAAAGGTTGGATGTGTGCTTTATAATCATGGATGAGGACAGGAAGATGTTGGGATAATCAAATATGGAAATGATGTTTGTCTTGAAACGAATGGCATCAGAATCTATGTTTGTGCATTCTGGTAAATCTTGGGTACTCTATCGCAGTCACAGAACAGTTCATTGTGAAACAGCACCATTCAATATCCAGATAAGAAATGAGAGTATAATTTCCAGGCGGGGGTAATGTTCTGGATGCGATAAATATAGGAACAGCATATTTTCCAACCATGTTATTGGCAGAGTGCAGTGAATGGTGCTGCTTGACCTAGCTTAAGTATGACAGTCTTAGCTTAGACACGATACTGGCACAGACAGACAGTTCGACCCAGTGCTAGCCGTCTCCCCTCTCTCCCGTTTCGAATCGCCATGTCGCCCCGCCCCTGAGCTATATAGACGGTAATCACGCATCGGTGAATCAATGATTGGTCAGTAAGGATGTCGTTGGTGAAGCTTTCTTTACGATCAAGCGGGTCCTACAGCAGTAAAAGTAGCTTGAAGTTGTCAGGAATGATGGCCAGTTTTACAGCTGAATCATGCCAAATGGTTCGGCCAAGGTGGTAACGGTTGTGCAACATTGTGATGCAGTACCCCCGCCCGACGAGGGGGCTCAATGGCTCCCTGACGTTTTCCTGAATAGCTTTTGAACGGTCCTAAGCGTGATTGTGAAAGTTTTACTAGCTGAGTTTACAACGTTTACACATACTGTGCAAATGTGAAACATCTACCTTCAATTGTTCATGACCTACGCCCTCTTTGTCAAAGTCATGTCAGTTGCGTTCGATATCAAAATGCCAAATAACTTTAATTTGTCGCAGGAAGTGGGTTCTAAAGAACTTTGACTATACATTTGTATAAAATAACTGCACTCTCGAATCTGTCGAAACTTTAACTTTTATAACCCATGGAAATAATTGTTGCAGGATACGTTGGCCAGGGGCCTTCCTCAGCTGTGAGTTTACAAGTTTGCTACAACATTAACATCTAAGAAGCCAAAAACCAACAATCATGGTTTGCGCATACTGGCACATCGCGTTTCAAGATGATGTTTTTTCTTCACGAGAACACGTTTCGTTTATTCACGTAAGCAATTAGTATGCATTCCACTGGCGGGTTCACCTCTTGCGGTGTTCCGTGCCGTACGAGCAGTAAAACCCCCACGGCACGACCACACACTGGTCCCCACAGCAGCACAGGCGTTCCAGCACTAAGTGTCGGGTGATAGTCGGATGATGTTTATCAACCCGAACACCAGCCATCACAAGCTGTCCCAACTACCCGCTCTCCGCCATCCGCGGTGATTAATCCTATCAAACTAAGCCGCTGGACGGAATCGAACACGAACACGAAAACCAGCGTTTGGTGTCCACTACCGCGCCTATTCTCTCTGTGGGGCTCCGCGGACCATCCGTTGGTCTGACGCTCCTCGTCTTCCGTGACCTCACCAGATAACATTACCAGATTAGGTCATCCAATGTCAAGCTTTGACACTTGTGGCCTGCTATGATCTATCGTTGGCCATGCGTAGCCAACATAGATGGCACAGTACGGTTTGACATGACATATCTAACGCCGTTTTCCCCCATTGTCCAAGCATGTTTAGTTTTTTATGTAGCTGGACCAGTCGCTATGCAATAGGAGCTTTGACATCCATGAGTGTCTTGACATGTTACAGGTCGTATCCGTCGATGTCCAGTAATGCACATCCGATTGAGTTGTGTGCCGGAATGTTCGGTGTCGTCTGGCCGTACCGTCTGAGTTGTGTGTCGGTATGGTCGGTGTCGTCTGGCCGTACCGTCTGAGTTGTGTGTCGGTATGGTCGGTGTCGTCTGGCCGTACCGTCTGAGTTGTGTGTCGGAATGGTCGGTGTCGTCTGGCCGTACCGTCTGAGTTGTGTGTCGGTATGGTCGGTGTCGTCTGGCCGTACCGTCTGAGTTGTGTGTCGGTATGGTCGGTGTCGTCTGGCCGTATCGTGTGAGTTGTGTGTCAGTATGGTCGGTGTCGTCTGGCCGTACCGTCTGAGTTGTGTGTCGGTATGGTCGGTGTCGTCTGGCCGTACCGTCTGAGTTGTGTGTCGGTATGGTCGGTGTCGTCTGGCCGTACCGTCTGAGTTGTGTGTCGGTATGGTCGGTGTCGTCTGGCCGTACCGTCTGAGTTGTGTCGTATAATCTGTGTCGTCTGGCCGTACCGTCTGATTGTTGTCGTATGGTTGTGTCGGCCGTACCGTCCATTGTGTCGGATGTTCGGTGTCGTCTGGCCGTATGTAGTTGTGTGCGGAATGTTTGGTGTCTCTGGCCGTATCTGTGAGTTGTGTGTCGTATGATCGTGTCGTCTGGCCGTATCTGTGTTTTGTCTTGGTTGTGTTGGCGTATCGTGTGATTTGTGTCATAGTCGTGTCGTCTGGCCGTATCGTTGTTTGTGTCGTATGGTCGTGTCTCTGGACGTATCTGAGTTGTGTGTCAGTATGTCGTTGTCTGGCCGTATCGTCTGAGTTTGTGTCGGTATGGTCGGTGTCGTCCGGCCGTACCGTAGTGGTGTGCCGGAATGTTCGGTGTCGTCTGGCCGTATCGTGTGAGTTGTGTGCCGGAATGTTTGGTGTCGTCTGGCCGTATCGTCTGAGTTGTGTGTCGGTATGGTCTGTGTCGTCTGGCCGTACCGTCTGAGTTGTGTGTCAGTATGGTCGGTGTCGTCTGGCCGTACCGTCTGAGTGGTGTGCCGGAATGTTCGGTATCGTCTGGCCGTATCGTGTGAGTTGTGTGCCGGAATGTTTGGTGTCGTCTGGCCGTATCGTGTGAGTTGTGTGTCAGTATGGTCGGTGTCGTCTGGCCGTACCGTCTGAGTTGTGTGTCAGTATGGTCGGTGTCGTCTGGCTGTACCGTCTGAGTTGTGTGCCGGATTGGTCGGTGTCGTCTGGCCGTACCGTGTGACCGGCGACGTCTGTTCGCCACCGCCTAACCCCTCTGTGTCGCCACCAGGAGCTGAACCGGGTCCAGCTGCTGATGCGGCAGCCGGATAGTGCATGCAGCGGTTCTCGTCCGGGGTTGACATCACTATGATCCGAGTTGTGTCCGACATTGTGGGCCGGATGACGTCGGGGCGAAAGGGTGGCCATGGTGGTTGCTGGTGCCTGTAATTGTGGTGGTGGCTGATATCTGCCGCGGCGGTGACTGTGATACGACTGTGGCGACGACTGGAACCGGGTGCGGTGGACAGTGGAGACCGGTGGCGACTGAGTCGATTGTGGTAACTGGAAAAACAACGGGAAAAGGGTAAATACTGTGTGGTGTGTGGGAGAGGGACTCGTTTAACTTCGGAACACTGAAGTATAGGTGGTGAGAGCATGTTTAGACGTCGTGATTAAACGTGATCTGTTTTTGCCAGAAGCTCATCTTGACGTAATATAACTACGCATTCGAAGTATCGCTCAAGCCGAAGTAACTCGTGCCATTTATTCATGTGTCATACCCCGTAATTGGATCGGTTCAGGGTGTCATGGGATCGTGTCATGACTTGTGGGGCGTCTCAGTGCCAAGATGTTGTTCGAATGACGCGTACGAGATATCCATGCGGAACGGAGGCGTGCTGTTGTGCCCGACAACACACCCCACGCCCGGCGCTCCGCCCCCTCCCCCTCCGGGGGGAAGATTTCCCCCCCCCCAAACTTTCAAAAATTATATAAAAAAAAAAAAAAAAAAAAAGGTTGGTGGAAAGAAAAAAACACAAAAAAAAATATTTTTTCTTCCTTTAAATTTTAGGGGTTATTAAAAAAAACCGGGGACGGGACCCAAAAAAAATAAAAAAAACCAAAAAAAAAAAAAAAAAAAAAAAAAAAAAAAAAACAAACCAAAAAATAACCAAAAATTTAAAAAATTAAAAAAAAAAAAAAAAAAAAAAAAAAAAAAAAAACCAGGAAAGAAGAGGGGGAAAAAGAAAAAAAAAAAAAAAAAAACCCCACCCCACGAAAAAAAAAAAAAAAAAAAAATTACCCCCCCCCAAAAAAAAAAAAAAAAAAAAAAAATATAAATGAAATTAAACAAACCCCCCCCGGGGCCCGGGGAAAAAAAAAAAAAAAAAAAAAACAAAAAAAAAAAAAAAAAACCCCAAACAAAAACAAAAGGTAAAAAAAAAAAAAAAAAAAAAAAAAAAAAAAATTTAAATATTTTTAAAAAATAAAAAAAAAAAAACCAAACCCCCCCCCCCCCCCCACAAAAAACAAAAAAAAAAAAAAAAAAAAAAAAAAAAAAAAAAAAAAAAAAAAAAAAAAAAATAAAAATAAAAATAAAAAAAAATTATTCTAAGAATAACACCAAAAAAAAAAAAAGAAAACAAAACCCCCTTCCCCCCCCCCAGATCACCCAACGAAAAAAAAAAACAAAAAAAAAAAAAAAAAAAAAAAAAAAAAAAAAAAAAAAAAAATTCTTTAACCGATAAAAAAGAAAAAAAAAAAGGAAAAAAAAATTAAGGCTGTGATGCGTGCGACCTGTACGAATGGGCACGAGGCAGATTGAGAGTAAACACGAGTCAATCTGAAAAGCTAAGGTTGTGATGCGTGCTGCCTGTGCGATTGAGGGGGAGGGGGCATATTGAGAATCAGTACGAGTCAATCTGATAAGTTAAGGCCGTGGTGCGTGCTGCCTGGCACGTGATTTATTCGAGATGAGTGTTCACATTTGCCCTCATTATAACATGTGCGTTGTAGCGAAGCATGTACCTATGCATAATACATGTTGTGTTGTGTGAAAGTTTGCTTCGTCGTAAACCCTTCGCTCCGCTGCAAGAAAATCAGACCAATCGTAGGGGCCGGCCAAATCACACCCATTGCTCCCCATGCTAAAGCCTATGGGAAATAAGGCATTACGTCGAAAACCGAATCATATGCATGCAGCTCAAAAAGTTGGCAACATACAAGATCAGGAAGGGGAGTTTTGAGTTCAGCTTGACACGGGGCGTCATTTGAGGTGAGTCATGACCACATTCGCTCAGATCTGCATTTTGGTGAATGCTCCCACCACCATGTATTGGGCGGGAATATGAATGCACCCAGGTAATTTCCTTGGAAATGGAAGTGTCGGAGGTGTAGCTGCTCGCATGCCAAAAATGAGATAAATCGTAAAGGCTGGCCTAATCACACCCATTGCTCCCAATGCTATGGGAAATAAACAATTACGTAAAAAACCGAATCATATGTGTGAAGCTAAAAAGGTAGGGTGTAAAGTAGTTAGCAATGTGCAGGTTTGAACTTTGCTGACTAAGACGATTGGTTTCGATCTACTGCTTGCCTTGTTTGGTAGAATCTTGGGATTTTGTGGTGGTAATTGTATAATTAGCTTATAATTAGCTTTGGAAGCTAAACTTCTGCATGCACCAAGCTTTGGAGACTACCATTTTGTTCGGCCCGTCAAGAGGCATGATTTGTTATATTTTGAGCGTTTTTGAAGGGGCCGCTGTAATGGGCTGAGCGTGGGCTGACCGTGGGCTGTCTTGACAGACATACCAGAAACCTAGAAATGAGCTTTCGTCATGAAGGAAAGCATATATACAAGATTGATTAAAGCATTCGGGAAACAATACACCTAGTGTTCATAATCGATAACATTCGCTTTTCGTGTTCGGAATAGAACACACCACCACAAATATATTGTCTGTTATAAAGTTACTGTTTGCGTATGGTTAGAAGATTGCCATCGAAAGAAACTGTTTAAATTTTGGTAGCCCGTTAATTCGTGCATTCTGTATTCACAGTGCACTTACTGCTTCGGCATAGAGAAGCAGCGGTAGAGACATTAATTGCTGATGAAATGTAATATATTTGTGTTTGTATTTTGCGAGTTTAACAAACCGATTCCATGAAATGAATTAATATTTGGTTTGCGTCAGATTACAGTCAGATACACCTCACAAAAACGAGCAAATATGGAAGAAGTAAAGCAACAGTATGCAGGGAAGACACCGAAACACGTACCGTCAATTTAAAAGACGTCGTTATTAAGCATCGCGACGAACTCGCCCCGTACCCGAGAAGCGGAAGTGGCCGGCGGCAGTAGGTTACAGGCCGAGGCTGCTCGGAAGGAGAAAGCTCCACGTGACATGCTGAGGCGGAAAGGCGGTGGTTCCAGCGTCCACCGTCGCACGGGTGGAGCGCCGGGAGACATCCGACCGCCGGCTGAACAGAGAACGGATGGCCTCAGAGGCTCGCGGATCATTCAGGGCTCTAAACACGGCGATGTTGTCGCGGTGGGTGACGAGGTCACGGACACTACGCCAGCCTAGCGTTGTCACTGTCGGCGAGATATGACCACGACGGCGAGCCCCTGCGACGATCCTAGCCCTGAAATTGATCGCCTTCTGGGCTCTTCCGAGGTGACATTGGGCAGCCCCGCCCCAGACGGTGAGGCAGTATACGATGCGCGGAAAGACGTGAGACTGTATCAGAAGTTTGCGTGCTTCGGGTGTGACATGGTGACGGATACTGTGGAGACAGAACAAGATGAAGTTGCACTTTTTGACAACGTGGGATATGTGCTCCTCCCAGGATAGGGTGATATGTGCTCCTCCCAGGATAGGGTGATATATGCTCCTCCCAGGATAGGGTGATTGCGCTCCTCCCAGGATAGGGTGATAAGTGCTCCTCCCAGGATACGGTGATATGTGCTCATCCCAGGATAGGGTGATATGTGCTTCTCCCAGGATAGGGTGATATGTGCTCCTCCCAGGATAGGGTGATATGTGCGATATGACCCAGGATAGGGTGCGGTCAGCTGAATGGCCGACGACAGATCCGGGACGTTGGTGATAATATGGTCCAGCAGTGTTGCCATTGGCTTCAGATGGGTCGGCAGCCGGCAGGGGCGTCACCAACGGGGGGACAGAGGGGGAAGTCCCGCCCCCTCTCCTGAAATTTGAGGAGGCCCCTATCCGGAAATGTACACGAAAAAGGTGAGCAAGGAGGCCGACGAGACAGACGATCGTGCTGTCAAGGAGGCACCAAGACCGGCAACAAGGCTCCCGGGAAATATTATCAGGTCCTAATAAGAGACGTAGGACAGAGATTGGGAGGAGGCCCCCAGGACGAAAAGGATGCCACCGAGACCGGCAGAAAGCCACCCAGGTTAGACGAGAAGGTTTCCGATGGGTGGCAGGATATTTTTAATTTGGAAAACGAGGCCACCAAGATGGAAGAGGAGGCCCCTACCATAGAAAATAATGAATCATAGGAGATATTTCTCAGGACGCAAGAGGGAGCCACAAGATGGGTAAGAAGGTCTCCAAAGGAATGATAGAAGGCCACTGAGACCCGCCAGATGAGGCCCATATTTTGGAAGAGGAGGACCCTAGAAGAGAAGATTTGGGACTACGACACAAAAGCACCCTGCTAAGAGGGTAATGAGGCTCCAAACACAGGTGAGGAGGCCTCCAAGACGTGAGAGGAGGCCCATAATTTGCCAAAAGAGTCACCTAGGAGAGGATAAGAGGCCCCAGAAATCACGAGAGTGCCAACAATTGGCACGGAGGCCCCCAGGATTGCAAAGGAGGCCCCCAGGATTGCAAAGGAGGCCCGGGATTGCAAAGGAGACCCCATGATTTCAAAGGAGGCCTCCATGATTGCAAAGGAGGCCCGCAGGATTGCAAAGGAGGCCCCCAGGATGGCAAAGGAGGCGCCCAGGATTGCAAAGGAGGCCCACATGATTGCAAAGGAGACCCCAGGATTGCAAAGGAGGCCCCCAGGATTGCAAAGGAGACCCCTATGATTGCAAAGGAGGCCCCAATACGGAAAGGGAGGCCCCAGAACATGAGAGGAGGCCTTAAGACGGAAGAGAAAGCCAGTGGATATGAGATGGGGTTTCGGAGACGCAAAAGCAGGCCCAAAAATGGGTAAGGTTCTACCAAGATAGAAAAAGATGATCCAGAAACGTGGCAGGAGGCACCTAATTCGGAAGAGGACGATACAGAACAAAGAGGCCCCTAAAACGGAAGAAAGAAAGACCATTAGATCAGAGGGATGGGTCCCAGGCGAGAAAGAAGGCTCCAAAATGGGTCAGAAGGTCCCCAGGAAATGACAAGGCAACTGAGATAGGAAAGGGTGCTTGTAATTTGGAAGATGAGGAACCTGGGAGAGAAAAGGAGTCCACCAGGAGATAAGGGGCCACCCTTAAAATGGGCAAAGATCGAATCCAAACGCAGAGCAGGAGGTCCCCAAGACGTCAGAGGAGGCCCCTAATTTTATAAAGGAGGCCTCTAGAAGAGAAAAGGAGGCCCCTGCCGGACTCGAGAGGAGTCCCTCAAGACGGAGTAGGCGGTCTCCAGGGCCGAATGAGGCCCTGAAGACCGGAAGGAGTTCCCAAGAAATGGGAGGAGGCCCTTAAGATCGGAGTTGGTAGCAGGTATGGAAGAAGGTTAGGTTTCCAAAATTGAAGATCTCCTCAAGACGGGTAAGGCTTTGCCAGGACAAAGGAGGACCACGAGGCGTGGCAGGAGGCCCCTAATTCGGCAGATAATGCCCCTGGAGCATGAGAGGAAGCCCCATACCATGCTAAGGGGGCCCCAGGATGTACGAGGAGGCCCTCCAAAACTGGAGAGGAGGGCCGTTGAATATGGAGGAGGGTAGGACACAAAAGGAGACATCCAAAACCGGTAAAGAGGCTCCAGGAAATGAGACGAAACCCCTAAGACGCGAGAGGAGGCCTATAATTTGCCAGAAGAAGACCCTAAGAAATGGTAGGAGTCGTGCCGGGGTACTTGAAATTCACGGTATGGGCCCAAAAAGATCCGGCCGGGGCCCCTCAAAATCACGCTGAACCTGGGGGCAACAAAAAGTCACTCCAGGACCATGAAAACCACGCTAGGGGCACAAAGGTCGTACCGTTCCCCGACAGTCTCATTGGGACACAAATGAAGCCGGGGCAACGAAAAACAATCCGGACATGGATAATCTCTCTGGGACCCAACAATGGCGCCAAAAGCCTCCGAAACGTACTGAACCCCCAAAAAGTGTCGAGGTCGCTAAAATTAGCGCTAGGGATCCAAGCAAATGACGTCGGGATACAAAAGATTGCATTGGACTAAAACAAAATCGCGTCGCAGCCCTTCAAAATCACACTGGGCGTCCAAGAGATCGCGTCGGGCCCCCAAAAGTTACAGATTCCACAAAAAATCAATTATCAACCGGAATGTCACTTCGCGGCCTCACAAGTCGGGTCAAATTCCCAGCAAAACCCGTTGGGTACGGAAAAAACGTGTCAGGGCACCGAAAATTCGTGCCTTGGCCCCCAAAAGTCGCGCTGGGGTCACCAAAATTCGCGTCGGTCCACCAAAATTCGTGCAGGGGGCTCCAAATAAATACGGGGGGCCCAGAAAACTCGGTCCGAGGCCCGAAAATCTGAAACAGGAACTGCCAAGATCGCGTTGAGGTCACAGCTAAGTACAACGCGCCGCGCAAACTCGAACCGGTTTCCAAAAATATCGCGCTAGGCGCCCACAATTACTATCGGTAGTCCCAATAATTTGGTTTGGGCATCAAACATTCACGTCGGGGCTCCCAAAAATTGTCGTCTAGGGCCCCACATAAGCACAGTGCAACCCGAAAAACGCATCGGTATCCTAAAAAATTCAAGCCGGAGCCTTCCAAAATAAGTAAGGATTCCAAAAAATAACTGTCCGGGTCAGAAAAATGGTTCTGGAGTACCGGACATATTATCAGATGCTTTCACAAATCGCGTACGGTCCTGAAAAGCATACCGGAACTCGAAAAAAATCGAGGTGAGATAAAAAAGCATGGCGCCAGGGGCTAGAAAATTCAGACCGGGATTCGGACTTTAAAGGAAATTCAGAAGAGATCCACAGAAATCGCGTTGAGCCCAGGAAACTGGCGTTGGGTTCTCGGAGCCACGCGCCTGGGCACGATAAGTCGCGCTGGGACCCAGAACAATCGCACCGAAGCCCCAAAATTGTACTGGGGCCTCACAAATCTGCGTCAGAAGCCCCCAGATATACACAGCGGGACCCTAAGAGCACTATGGACCTTAAAACATGCGTTGCAGCTCTAAATAAACATACCGGGAGCTCTAAAAAAAAATACACCCGAAGCTCTCAAGGCACACAGGGGCCATGCGACCGCACAAGGACCTGAAAAAGGTGCTGGATCCGCAAAAAGCAACTTGGTCCCAAAACGAACAAAAAGACCGAGCACTAAATAAATAAAACGGGATCTTTCAAAGCGCCCCGACACATAAAAAATCGTCGGTGAACAACAAAGCAACACAGGGCTTCGAAAATATGTTGGGGCCGTAACAAAAATGGATTGGAGGCCTAAGACACATCCGTAGACAAAAAGAGACGATACTGGTTAAAAAAAAGAACACTGAGGCAGGGCCTCGGTTCGGCAGCCAATCTGGGAGCATATTTAATAAAAAATAGGATTGGAAGATTGGAAGTAGGGAAGTAATGATTGAATTTCATTCCTCGAATTTTCGCAGCGAACGTCCATACGAAGCATTCCATCACGTCAAATATGGCGCAAGGTTATCATGTGGCAGCAATTAGCAAAACGTAGGAGGCCTAGCAGAAACCGTAGCATCGCACGAAGTGTGGCGAATGCGCCGAATGCGCAAGATGAGTGTGCGCTTGCACGAACTCTGACGTCATGGCGACCGGGCGCTATGAACTGGAATGTCTGAAATTGGGAAATTTTAAATTTCAAAGTGATTTGTATAGGTGTAATTACAGTAGTATGAGGTGACTTATCAAGGGATACCAAAATAAAACATTCGAACGGGGTGGGGGAGTTAGGGGGGAATGGGGGGTTGAAATCCAACGAGTCAGAAACGACAGTGGTAGATCAGGCACCTCCATAGGATAATTCAGTTGGTCACTAATTATTTTATTTTAACACGCGCACTGGAGGCGGGGGGGGGGCGAAATCCGCCTACCCCTCCGGTTTTTCGTCCATAACTGCAGAATTTACCAGTGGATATACGCGATTTTCTGCGTACCTGCTTCGAAATGACCGGCGCGTCGCTTAAAGCAAGAACATGGAAATCAGCCGAAACGTTTTCAAGTTAGGGGCCGTTAAAGTTAAAAAATTTCCTAGCGCCAGACCACAAAAATCGGCGCTAATGCGCTTCCCGAATATTCGCAAAAGGGAAGTGTTCTTGCCAACACTAGCGACTTGTTTGATGTATATTGATATGCTATATAGTTTCAAGGTCATGTTAGTTCACTGAGGTCAAGTCAGGTCAAGTTCATGACAGGTTAATGGAACCAAACATGATCAACTGGAATGTTGTCATAAATGCACTACTGTTTGTCATTTGTAGTGTTTGTCATTGCGTTTCCATACTTTATTCATGTACTTCACTCCTTTCTTCGCGAAGCCGATTGCGACGAGCTGCCCGACGGAGCAGTCGGGCGGCCAGGTTCCGGTAACTGGAACAGGTAACTGACCTGATAAAGTGCTGCCATATAGGTGACCTGGGATCAAATGTTGGGTCTAGCATCTGTATTGCATCATTAGTAATGTCCGAAACATCATTGATGCCCATTTTGGAGCATTTAAACACAATCACAGCGATCCATAACAATGACAAGCCAAGCCACGCAAAATAAGAAAATGTGGACAATGTGACCTCATTTGACCTTGAAGATATTGATCTAAGGTGATTAAATTTGCACACAGTAGAGATCACTACCGTATCCATCCACCCTGTGAATTTCGTTCCTCCAGCTTTAATAGGAGCCAAGATCTTAGGGGGGCGGAGTCCGCCCCCCCCCTCCAGTGCGCGTAATTTGCAGAGGCCCGCCAGGCGCGTGTTAATAGGTCTCCTTTCACAAAATATGGGTCGAAATCCGAGGACGTGGGGGTAATGGGGTAAGTGGATCACCTGCAAATACGTTTTCTTCCCCGTCCCCCTCGACGCAAATATAGGTACGCCACTGGTCTTCTAATAATTTTCAGAAACATACGCCCATGGGGCAAAGCCAACATTGAGGGGGCAAATTCCCCTCATAAGCATACAAAACAACACCGATGCCCCATACAAGATGGGAGGAATGATGTTTGAAAAGCATTTTCGTCCTACAAACTTCTCTTCTGTGATTTCGGCCTGCATGATTAAAGCTTCCCAGCTTCAATACCTTCTAAACGACGTCATTTACGAAATGGTACCGCACAGCGAAAACCATGGGCGTGACGGCGTGGAATTTGAAGGATTTGCATTATTTATGCGTTGCCATTGGTGCATTGCATTGTCATTTATGCACTGTTGTTGAACAATGCTTGTTCTTGCCGTGAATTTATTCGCTGAGGATTTATTATTTTCGCTTGTGTGCTAGGTGCCTTGCAGCCAGCACCAAATGTTTATAAAATAAATTGTAGGGTAGACTTTTCCCTGGCCGTGGGAATTTAGGGATGGACCAACGCGACCGATTTTACCCCAGAACAATAAGTGGACAGCTCGTTTATTAAAATCCCATGATGAGTGAACGCCCGGGCTGGAAGCTTCCGCGGCCCGGCAACTACCTTGAGTCGCGTCGCCAACACCTTGGGTCGCGACAGGCAAACGCCAGTCCGCCTCGAAACCGCAAAGACGTGCTGGCTCTCCCTCGGTCTCCTGGGGCTTCTCTCCGTTTATTTTCATTAGCACACACATATATAAACACTAGTCGACCCACGCAAATACATCATCGGCGTACAATCCGCACTCTCATTGGCCGGTTCAATATGACGCACCAACCCGAAAGTGAACCGGGCCACGATTGGCTCGGTGTGCCGGCGGCCATTGCCCTGGGTGGGTATTGCTGACTCCTGATTCGTCACGGGTCATGGGTTCAGTTCTCGTGCACTCCCCATCTGACCGGTCGCGCGCTGAGGTTGAAGTTTTGCAACAGCGGAGGGCCGGCTGGTCGCTTGGCAACCGGCGACAGTTCGTGGAAGTACCCGACTGGTGGCGCCATTACCTTTGTGGTATGCGAACTCCTCGACACGAGCTCAGTTCTTATCAGTTATAACCTGGTGGGTGATCTCATCGCGGCGGCTAACAATCGAACATTACGAGCTGTACATGGATCTTACCTCTGGTAGAACGGGTGGGCCGCATTCCTAGTGTTCTTGTTGTGATAACTAATACTCGTGTTTTGGTACCTCACGCGGCCTTATCGCGGGTGACACAGACAGTACATTCCAGAGATTCTCGAACGGTCACATTAACTTTAACAACGTTACAAAATAAATCCCTAAGATGGTGATCAGAAAAACAATTCAATCCATTTCTCGTTGTCACCTTCGCGAAACTGTCGTCCTAGGACTGATAAATGATCGTTTAAGCTTGCTTATGACATCAAGCTGGTGGGAATGACGAACAGTAGTGATGAATCTAGCTATATTCAGTACGACTTGGTGGACATAGAAATGGGTTGATCAATGGGATTTATCTTCAAGATACGCTTAGCATCAGCCCCACCAGCTCGCTGCAATCTAGAGCCAGCCGGAAGATTATTATGGTCGAGAAAGCATTAAGACATTGGTTTGTTTTGGCACTTAGGTATTTATCCATATATTACTTATTTATGCCCTGGTATGGCTTAGTTCTCAGCGAAAAAAAAATGTTATTGCGTTTTGCGTAAATGATGCACCATTCCAAGAACAAACAAGACATCGATATGCAATCATATTTCCCATTCTGGAACCATAGAAAGAGCCTAAAAAAACAATAGGAGGTCTAACACAGTGGAGGCCCCTTTCGAGGAGCCGGAGGCCCCCTTTCAACATTGCCCCCTGGAAGAATTTCGTGGCGACGCCACTGGCAGCCGGACAAGCTGAGAGAGGCCGAGATCCTCAGCACCTGTCCGTAGCGACGAACACCGGGGCAGTCGGAACGAAGAAGGTTGATATTCGATTCTAGGACAAATGTACGTAAGGACAAATGTTCGCATGGCAGATGTACGTAAGCAAATGTACGTAAGCAAATGCACGTAAGCGCAGATGTACTTATGGCAATGGGGTCTGAAAGCTACGATTTGGCCACCAGGGCGGCGCTGTACGCAATGGTCACCCGACGAGGAGGCGTCGGCCATCTTTGCTGTGCATTTTGCGTGGGGTTGCTGGGAGTCGGTGTTGGCATGTGGCTTTTATTAGGGTTGCAAGTCATTTAGGGCAAGGATTTCGGAAATATTGTGTTGAAGAAAGGTTGTTAATGGGTTACAGTGTGCCAGGAACTCGCCAATTATCGGACTCTGGCCACTAGCTTGGGTAGAACATACGCGTCTGAGCTGGCAAGTGCTTTGCTATTGACTGCACGTTACGGTGGTAGCTACTAGGTTCAATTATGGACTTGAATAGTGATAGGGATTTTATGGGAATTTCACAACACCTCAACTTTCAAGCTTATTAAGGGAAAGGCATGCATCCACAAAGGGCAGGAAGGAAGAGCTGGTCCAGAGGTAAGAGATCTCTACCCACCTACTGCTAAAAATGCATGTGCTGGCTTTTGGTGAGATTTGTTGGGTGAGTGTGGGGTGTGGGTGTTGTGTATGCATGGGTGCATGTGATATGTGCATCTGTGTGTGTGTTTGTGTGGGTGATTTTCCGTATTCTCTTTTTACTAACGACTCTAATCTGAATCAACAGGACTGAGATAAGGGAAGGGTAATGTTTTGTTATAATCAGGACCAACTTTTTGGCGTAATTTTTACCCGACAATAGGTACTTAAGGTAAGGTAAGGTAAGCAGCATGGGTGGAGAATATGCTGTGGCCACCTCAACCATGGCCAGGGTAACTATGGTAACTTTTTTGGAGTCCTTTTTGCAGGGGGTTGCAATAAAATTTTACAATAAATTAATGATGCATTCACAAACAATATGTGCATAATATTGGTGGATGCATTTAATAATCTTTAAGCTAATATAATATTGCTTCCCCATACCTCAACCTACTTAGATAACTATTCCTCCCAGGGTTGACCAGTTTTTGCCACAGGATGGTTTTTACTGGTATAAACCGGTATAAACCAATGGTGTTGACTCATTTATACTGGTATTAACCACTTTATACTGGTAAATACTGGTAAATACCAGCCATGGTTTCTGCCACCTTGGTACCTAATGTGCCTAGGTACCTTACCAGTGCTTTCCTAAATGGTTCCCACTACGTCTTTTACAGAAAGGCAGTCAAACAATAGTTGTTTTTCAAATCAATTTTCTGCCTTCTTACCTTGCAGTCTGCTCACGTTTATGGCAGCCGGGAACCGCACATACACCCATACTTCTGGCTTGCTTCTCCTAATTTCTAGCGCACTAATGGTAAATATTCCAGCAAACTAGACGTGTCTGAAGTACATTCAACATAATTAAATACGCGCAAACAACATACGCTGCTTACAAAATGTACAATAGGCTTTTTAAATATAAAGATTTTACCCTCCCTAACCCACAAAACATAGCGCTTTAGGTTCGCCAAAGAAGGCTGGGTGACCATTGACTCTCAGCGCCATCTACATCTTTATCAACTTTCAGACCCCATTGTACGTAAGCGCAGATGTACGTATGGCTAATGTGCGTAAGCGCAAATGTACGTATAGCAAATGTACGTATGCGCAAATGTACGTATGCGCAAAAGTACGTATGCGCAAATGTACGTAAGCGCAAATGTACGTAAGCGCAAATGTACGTAAGCGCAAATGTACGTAAGCGCAAATGTACGTAAGCGAAAATGTACGCAAGCGCAAATGTACGTCAGCGCAAAAGTACATATGCGCAAATGTACGTATGTGCTATTGTACGCATGCGCAAATGTACGTCCATTTACGCATGCGTACCTTTGGGTTTACGTACATTTGGTTGGGTACATATGTCATGCGTACGTTTTCGGTAACCGGACAAGTGTACGTAAGCGCTGATCTACGTATGGCAATTGTACGTAGGCGCAGGTGTACGTGTGGCCAATGTACGTGAGCACAAATGTACGTATGGGAAATGTACGTATGCGCAAATGTACGTAAGCGCAAATGTACGAAAGCGCAAAAGTACGTATGCGCAAAAGTGCGTATGCGCAAAAGTGCGCAAGCGCAAAAGTACGAATGCGCAGATGTACGTAAGCGCAAAAGTACGTATGATTAAATGTACGTAAGCGCAAATGTACGCATGCGCAAATGTACGTATGCACAAATGTACGTAAGCACGAATATACGTACGTGCAAATGTAGGTATACGCAAGTGTACGTAAGCGCAAAAGTACGTAGGATTAAATGTACGTAAGCGCAAATGTACGTATACGCAAATGTACGTATGCGCAAATGTATGTATGCACAAATGTACGTAAACACGAAGGTAAGTAAGTGTAAATGTAGGTATGCGCAAATGTACGTAAGCACAAGTGCACATAAGCGCAAAAGTACGTAAGTGCAAATGTGCCTAAGCACAACAGTACGGAAACGCAAAAGGATGCAAAAGCAAATGTACGTATGAGCCAATGTACATACATTTAGGCATACGTGCTTTTGCGTTTAAGCACATTTGGTTTGGTGCATATGCCACACGTACATTTGCTCTGATGTACATTTGTCATACGTAAATTTGCGCTGAAGTAAATTTGGCATACATACATCTGCACTTACGTACAACTGCCATACGTACATTTTCGCGCACAAGCGTAAAATGCGCGTACGTACATTTGCGTTTACGTGCATTTGCGCATACGTGAGCAAATGTATGTTGCGCATAAGTACATTTGCGCTTACGTATATTTGCAAACGCGTACGTACGTGAGCGAACGCGTACGTACATTTGCGCTTACGTACATTTGCGCATACGTGAGCAAATGTGTGTTGCGCATACGTACATTTGGCTTACATATTTTTGCGAATACGTACATTTGCGCTTACGTACATTTGCGCATACGTACTTTTGCGCATACGTACATTTGCGCTTACGTACATTTGCACATACGTACTTTTGCGCTTACGTACATTTGCGCTTACGTACATTTGCGCTTACGTACATTTGCGTACGTACATCTGCCATACGTACATTTGCTTTACGCACATTTGTCCGGTTACCTTGATATTCATATCTCCCAGGTAAAATATTGGGTTGCCGTGACTGACGGCGGCACGCAGCTGGTCTTGTAGCTCGTCCGGGCCGTCAGACACGGACTCGGACGACGGGCGGTAAACCACACCCACAGTGACAGCACGGCGTCCCCCGGCACTCACAGACACCCACAGCGTCTCGCAGGACGAACCGGTACTTGAGATGGTCTGGGAATACCAGGATTCCGTCGGACACTGCGGAAGACAGCCACGTTTCGGATAAGCACATGAAGTCTAGTTTGTGTTCTTGCAGAGTGCGAAGAACACAGTTCATCTTCGGCACTAATGACTGGACGTTGGGATGTCCAATCGCCAGGGCGCGCACCGGCTCAGGGCAGGTGGCAGCACGCAGCGTATGCTGAGTCTGACCGATGGTGATGTCTTAGGTGTTCGGATGCCCACCCTCAGTGACATTTTGACCCTGATCTTGATCATGACTCCCAGCGATATTTTGCTGGAGGAGGCTCTGGCCACTGCCGTCACTTACCCCCGGAGGTCGGTTGGCTTCATCCAGCAGGTTGGCATCAGAATCGCTCACATTTCTGCTGCAAGTAGGTGAATGTGTCATAACCGCGTACTAGTTGAGACCTGGCGTTTATAGTTTCAGCACATGCTAAGCAAGAAGGCAGCACTCAAATAAATTGTTCGCATGGGAGTTTTCCGGTTCGCTTTCATTCAGAAACCTCTCCGTAAACTAGAAATGGATTTTGGAAAAAAGAAGTTTGGTAGACTTGTTGCTGTGTTATCCCATGACGGCAGGGAAGCCCGTTCCCTAGCGTTCTTAGTAGGTTGCTCCCTTAAGTCACCAAGCATTGCCACCATGCTTTAGATATACATTGGAGCGTCCTTTCCTCATTTTACGTCGTTATTTAAAGATGTATTGGAAGGTCATGGGGTTAGGACGTCACAAGCGAGTTCACCATTATAGTTTTCGTTACATTGTAGTAAAACATGGCACATGGCCAATGTTGGATCTTGTAGGCGGTTTTGAGACGGAACTAAATTATTGCATAAGACATTGGCCTTTACAGTCATTCGAGAAAATTGACCTGAGGTAACATTGGATTAACTTTTTTTTGGTATTCGAGGGAGTCTCTAGAATTATCTTTTTTGGAACTGAGTTCGAATTATCCGCTCACTGGTACCCTACACATGTGAGTGTTATAGATCAGCAGACTCCAAATGTAAAATGTATGGTCGCAATTTGACCTGACATCGTATTCTGACCTGACATCCTATAGATCTGAATTGATCATGTGCCCAGTCATTAGACCCGCGAGGTCCTATGAATCACATTAGTATGCCTTGCGTGTTCACATGTGCAGTCGGGTTGCCGAAAATAGCGGCTACTTGCGAACGTTCCCGATGTTTGTCCAAATTTGACTTTGATCCCACCACTATGATCAACCTTACGTTATGCTTGGCGCCAATCGCAGGGTCTTGTAACAGGCTACAGGTTGGTTTTGTTCCGTTTCTCTAGCTGACACCGTTCGAAATCGCCAGCCGATTTGCACCAAACCTGCCCTGCCTTCTCCATCCCCCTCCCCCCGCCCACCTCTTGGCCGTCGAAGGTGGCCAGATACGAAATGTAGTTGGGGGTTATGTGTGTGTAGTTGCTTCTAGGTGCGGATGCAAACACACCAAGTTGCAGCGCCGGTTTCATCTGTAAATGAACTTATCGCGGATCGCGTACCGAATATTGAGAATATAAATGTATCGAGTGTTGGTCGATTTTAAATCTGCCAATGAATCACCATATATTGCACTTCATTTGTTAGTAGACAACAGAATAGTAATCAATTTAAATTAACTCAGAAGTTATAAGCGTCTGAAAAGTGTACCGGGCGGGCCGGGTCGGTCAACTTCATCCGCCTGCACCGACAGTAGACTCGCTCTCATAGCCTTGTTCGCAGTAGGAGCGTGATTTGTTCCTTGGTCACTGATGATTTTGCAACGATACCAGAACTATTCTGCTCCCCAGACGAAGAACTCATTGAGACGCTATTTGAAGTATGTGATTGCGACGTCGACTGAGTTTACACAGAAGACGTCCCCATATACGCTCGCCAGCCGAAGGGCTACAGAAGACGTCCCCATATACACTCGCCAGCCGAAGCTGGGAAGGTTTGGTGACAAACCAAAGCTCTTCATCGATGAGGATTTTTGTGAGGAAGACAGCGCCATGGGAACCTGATCACATGGGGGGCGTCATTCCCGTGTTCAGCCAGTAGTTCCCTCGTGGAGCTGGGCGCCATGGCGCAATTGATTTTTCAACAAGTTAGAACCTGATACACGACACGGGACAGCCTATGCGAATAGGCCCACAACCGGCAAACGCGGCTTTGCCGTGTACATTTTGCTCACAGTGTACGCAAGGCAGTGAAATTCTCAAACCACATGAGAGGGCAGTGAAATTCTCGTGTCTCTGCGTTTGCTCCTTCGGCTGCCATCCCCGAAAAACCTGAGAATAGGGGGGGGGGTGCTTTCGGCTCGGCGAGGGTCAATGCTACATTTTTGTGCACGATGAGATGTATCCAGGGGCGTCGCCAACGGGGGGAGGGGGCAGCGGAGGCAGTCGCCCCCACTGCCGTGAGATTGGGGGGGGGAGGGGTCGCCGCCCCCTCTTAAATTCGAGGAGGCTCCTGCGCAAGGAAAAAGGTGAGCAAGGAGGCCGACGGGACAGAAGATCATGCTGTCAAGAAGGTCCCAAGACTGGCAACGAAGCCCCCGGGAAATCTAATCGGATCCCTATAAGAGACGTGGGACAGAGATTGGGAGGTGGTACACAGGACGAAAATGATGCCACCGAGACGGACAAGAAGCCACCCAGGTTGGACAAGAAGGCTTCCGATGGGTGGCAGGATATTCTTAATTTGGAAAACGAGGCCCTGAAAATGGAAGAGGAAGCCCCTACAATACAAAGACATAAAGACATAAAGACATAAAGACATAAAGACATAAAGACATAAAGACATAAAAGATCAGTGCAACTATGAGCCACAAGGGCCCTTCTTGGTTGCACTCTGTACACTGAACCAGTTTTCCACCAAAATAAGGATATATGTTAGGAGATATCTTTCGGACGCAAGAGGGTCCCCAAGATGAGAAAGAAGGTCTCTGCAGAAATGAGAGGAGACCACTAAGACCAGCCAGATGAGGCCCATATTTTGGAACAGGAGGTCCCTAGGAGAGACGATTTGTGACTATTACGCAAAAGCACCCTGCTAAGACGATAATGAGGCTCCAAACACAGATGAGGAGTCCTCCAAGACGTGAGAGGAGGCCCCTAATTTGAAGATAAAAAAGAAGTCACCTAGGAGAGGATAGGAGGCCCCAGAAATAAAGAGAGTGCCAAAATGTTGGCACAGAGGCCCCCAGGATTGCCGAGGAGACCCCAATACGGGAAGGGAGGCCCCAGCAAATGAGAGCAGGCCCTAAGACGGAAGAGAAAACCAGTGAATATGTGATGAGGTTCCGGAGACGCAAAAAGCAGGCCCCAAAACGTGTAAGGTTCCACCAAGATAGAAAAGGATGATCCAGAGACGTGACAGGATGCACCTAATTCGGAAGAAGACGACACAAGATTGGAAATAAGATCCCATGATGAACGAGGAGGCCTCTGAAATAGGAGAGAAATGCCATTGGATAAGAGGGCTGGCTCCCAGGCGGGAAGGAAGGCTCCAAGACGTGTAAGTAGGTCCCCAGGAGATGACAAGACAGCTGAGATAGGAAAGGGTGCTTGTAATTTGGAAGAGGAGGCACCTGGGAGAGAATAGGAGTTCACCAGGAGATAAAAGGCCACCCTTAAGATGAGCAAATATCGAATCAAAACGCAGAGCAGGAGGCCCCAAGATGTGAGAGGAGGCCCCTAATTTGAAAAAGAAGGCCTCCAGAAGAGAAAAGGAAGCCCCTGTCGGACTCGAGAGGAGTCCCTCAAGACGGTGTAGAAGGTCTCCAGGACCGAATGAGGCCCCGAAGACCGGAAGGAGTTCCCAGGAAATGAGAGGAGGCCCTTAAGATGGGAGTGGTAGCAGGTATGGAAGGGGAGAGGTTTCCAAAATTGAAGATCCCCTCAAGACGGGTAAGGCTTTGCCAGGGCAAAGGAGGAGGCCCGCGAGGCGTGTTAGGAGGCTCCTAATTTGGCAGAGAATGCCCTGGAACATGAGAGGAAGCCTCATGTCATGTTAAAGAGGCCCCAGGATGTAAGAGGAGGCCCTCCAAGACGGGAGAGGAGGACCATTGAATATGGAGGAGGGTAGGGCACACGAGGAGACATCCAAAACCGGCAAAGAGGCTCCAGGAAATGAGACGAGACCCCTAAGAGGCATGAAGAGGCCTATAATTTGCAAGAAGAAGCCCCTAAGAAATAGTAGGATTTGTGCCGGAGTACTTGAAAATTACGATATTGGTCCCAAAAGATCCGGCCGGGACCCTGAAAACCACGTTGAGCCTGGGATACCAAAAAGTCACGCCCGGACCATGAAAATCACGGTAGTGGCACGACAGGTCGTACCGTGCCCCAGCGGTCTCATTGGGACCAAAACAAATGAAACCGGGGAAACTAAAAACAATCCGGAAATAGATAATCATTCTGGAGCCCCAACAATCACGCCAAAAGCCCCAAAAACTTGTTAGACCCCCAACAATGTGTCTAGGCCATTAAAGCTCGCGTAAAGGGATCAAAGCAAATGACGTCGGGGCCCAAAAGATCACATTGGACTGAAAAAAGTTGCGTCGCAGCTCTTGAAAACCACACTGAGGCCGAAAAGGTCGCACCAGGGCCCGAAAAGTTAAAGCTGCCCTCCCCCCTCCCCGCAAAAAAATGAACCGGAATGTCACTCTGCGGCCTTAAAAATCGGGTCAAAGTCCCCCCAAAACCCGTTGGGCTCCGAAAAAACGTATCAGAGCACCGAAAAATCGCACCGGGAGGCCGAAGAATCGCACTGGGACCCAACAATATCGCACAAGTACATGTACAAAATCAGAACTCGATGTCCAGCAAGTTCACACCGATACTCGATCGAATCGAACCCAGCGCCGGAAAATTAATAACATGTCCTGGAAAGATTACCCTCAGGGTTTTTCTACTCAGAAAGGTGCTATCGGCTGAAAACGTTATGGACCGAGCCGCTCATTTAGCGTTCTGGGCCGGTTCTAAGCGTTAACCCGTCATAGGGAAATTTACTTAAAATCGTGATGTAATCGATGTAGCTACTAACTGACCAGGAAAACTAGAATTCGACGCCTGGTTCCAAGTGGAACCAAGCTTTCGCTATAAGATGCACTACTCCTTGTGGCCGTAATGGCCGTACTTAATAGGCCAATTTGCATGAAAGATTTGCATGCAAACCGATTTTAACATTGGACATCCGTGAAAGTTACACGCAACCTGATCTTATTTAGTCCTCACCTTAGCGGTGTAATTATTTTCAAATTTCGACGCCCACTTTCAAGTAGAGTAATATCTATGGCAACTGCCAAAAATATCCGGGATGTCGTACTATTGTAACTTTAGAGGCCAAATTGCATTGCATTTTCAATTTGTTGCTGTAAATTTCCAAAATGCTAACTCGATGCTATACTTCAACCAATTAATCAGGTTTGTGGGCAATTTGTGGGCAAACAGAAAGCCTGAAGCTTGTGGGCAAGCAGAAAGCCTGCAGCCTGTAAGTATGCAGAGCCTGCAGCTTGTGAGCAAGCAGAAAGTCTGAAGCTTGTGAGCATACAGAAAGCCTGCAGTATGTCAGCAGGCAGAAAGCATGCAGCTTGCTGGCATGCAACAAGCTTTCAACTTGTAAGCAAATTGATATCCTTTGGTTTGGGAGCAAGCAGAAAGCCTGCAGCTTGTGAGCATGCAGAAAGTCTGCAGCATGTGAGCATGGGGAAAGCCTGCAGTTTGTGAGCATGCAGAAAGCCTGCAGATTGTGAGCATACAGAAAGGCAGCAGCTTGTGAGCATGCCAGAAGCCTGTAGCATATAAGCATGTCGAAAGCTTGCATCTTTGTGAGCATGCAGCAAGCCTGCAGATTGTGAGCATGTGGAAATCCTGTGGTCTGTTAGCAATCAGAAAATGTGCAATTGTGAGCATGTATAAGTCTACAGCATGAGAGCATGTGGAAAGCCTGCAGTTTGTGAACATGCAGAAAGACTGCAATTTGTGAGCATGTGGAAAGCCTGCAGTTTGTCAGCATGTGGAAAGCCTGCAGTTTGTCAGCATGTGAAAAGCCTGCAGTTTGTGAGATGCAGAGTCTGCAGCTTGTGAGCATGCAGAAAGCCTGTGGCTTGTGAGCAAGTCGAATGGAAAACTCAAAACTCAGAAGGCTGCCATTCAAAACGAAATGTGTTCTTAAAAAATAAACAGCTTTACACTTCTAAAAGTCAAAAGGTAGCTTCTCGTGACCAGGCCTGAGCTTTGTATGTATGACCAGGCCTGTATGATTTTACAATAAATTAACACCTATTAACCCTTCTCTCATACTATGCTGATTTGCGAATATGTATAATCATTTCAAGTTCGTCACAAACATAGTCACGAGAAGATAGTTCTGACCTCAGAATTGCTAAATACCCAACGTACCTCAGTCTTTTCCAGGAATATTTCCCATTCAAACTCGGTCTAGCATGCCTAACACTGAGAGCAAGTTAAAAAATACTCTGGCTACTTACGTCAATCCATAATACTCGTTATCTCCACACATCAATAAAGGAAGGGCGCGCGGTACACGTACAATTAACAAAGGTGGGACGCCTCAACATATGGCTCCAGCATAAATGCACAACTACAGCGAATGTCGCACGCGCGCCAGAAATGTAGAAGCCCGCCTGCATGGAAGGGAAGACGAAAACTGACACATTGCCAATATATTCCACTCATGATCGCTCAGAAATCCACTGAAGTTTGAACTTGTTGACTTCTTGCGAGGTATGTACAGTACGGATTGAGGAAAATAAGACACGGAATGGAAGGCATGATATATATTCGTGTAATGTTTGGCTAGATGCTCAAGAAGTTGCCTGATATAATAATAAATATATAATATCCAGCAAATGGTTCTTCAAACCATCGGTCCCTAACGAACTCCTTCAGTGGCCGCAGTGGCATATCAAACTCCGCAAATTCCCACTCCCTTCTGAGAGGGATAAGAGCTTATCCCTTTTTGGGGCACCCGGCACGATTTTGGGAGCTCTCCCAAAATCGTGCCGGGGCCCCCAAAAAGTCGCACTGGGGCCACCGAAATTCGCGTCGGTCCACCAGGATTTGCGCAGGTGGCTTCAAATAAATACGACGGGCCCCAGAAAACTGCCACCGAGGCCCGAAAATAGCCAAAACACAAAATAGCCAACAGCCAAAATCGCGTTGGGGTCACAGCTGAGTACAACACGCCCCGCAAACTCGAACAGGTCCCCAATATCGCGCTCGGGACCCACATTGGTACTGTTTTTCCCATCGGTAGTCCCAAATATTTGGTTTGGGCATCCAAAATTCACGTCGGGGCTACTAAAGATAAGCGTCCAGGGCCCCACATAAGCACAGTGTTACCCCAAAAATCACATCGGCATCCGGAAAAAATCAAGCCGTGTCCCGGAAAAATATGGAGGGATTCCAAAAAAGAAATGTCCGGGTCAGGAAAATGGCTCTGGAGCACCGAACCAGATGCCTTCACAAATCGCGTACGACTCCGAAAAACACACCTGAGCTCGAATAATATAGGTGGGATACAACACATGGCGCCAGAGGCTCGAAAAACCAGGCCGGGATTCGGACTTTTAAAAACAAATCCTAAAAGATCTACAAAAATCGCGTTGAGCCCAGAAAACTGGCGTTGGGTCCTCGGAACCACGCGCCTGGGAGCGATAAGTCGTGCTGGGACCCAGAAAAGTCGCACCGAAGCCCTAAAATCTTACTGGGGCCCCGCAAATGTGCATCAGAAGCTCCAAATAAACACAACCGGACCCTAAAAGCTCAACAGGGCCGAAAATGCAACTGGCCATCCAAAGCGCACAGTCCCGCAAAAAGCGACAAGGCCGTAAAACATACGTTGTAGCTCTAAATAAACATACCGGGAGCTCTAAAAATACATCAGAAGCTCTCAAGGCACACAGAGACCGCACAGGGGCCTGAAAAAGAGGCTCGGGCCGCAAAAAGCAATATGGTCCCAAAACGAACAAAAAGACAGGGCACTAAATAAACACATCGGAATTTTGATAAACGCCCCGACACCTAAAAATATCATCGGTGCACAAAAAAGCAACAAAACCCTAAAATGAGCAGGGGTTTAAAAAAGGTGTTGGCCCATAAAAAATGGATTGGAGCCCTACGACACACCCATAGACGAAGAAAGAAGCAACGTGTCCAACATAGAACACTGAGGCAGGGCCTCGGTTCGGTAGCCAATCTGGGAGTATATTTAATCAAAGATGTGAGGTGCTTCAGAGCTCAGCGGGTATCCACATTTCTTAACCACCGGAGAATGCTGGACGTAGGGAGCTAATGATTGAATTTAAGTAATCGGATTTTCGCAGCGAACGCCCATACGAAGCACTCCATCACATCAAATATGGCGCAAGTCTATCATGTGGCAGCAATTAGCAAAACGTAGGAGGCCTAGCAGAAACTGAAGCATCGCACGAAGTGTGTCGAATGCGCCGAATGCGCAAGATGGGTGTGCACGTGCACGAACGTTGGCGTCGTGGCGAACGGGCGCTATGAACTGGAATGCCTGAAATTGGGAAATTTTACATTTTAAAGTGATTTGCGTAGGTGTAATGTCAGCAGTGTGAGGTGACTTATCAAGGGATACCTAAAGACAACCTTCGAACAGGGTGGGGGAGTTAGGGTTGAAATCCGACGAATCAGAAACGATAGTGGTAGATCAGGCCCCTGCACAGGACAATTCAGTTGGCCGCTAATCATTTCATTTAAAAAAAAGGTCCCCTTTGATGTAATAGTGGTCGAAATCCGAGGACTTGTTTAATGGGGGTAGGTGGGCCATCTCCAAATCCGTTTGCCCCTTCCGCCTTTGACGCAAATATAGGTACGCCACTGGTCCCCCAACAATTTCTACAACATACGCCCATGGGAGCAAAGCCAACATTGAGGGGGAAAACTCCCCCTCACATGGATACAAAACAACACCCATGCCCGGTATAAAATGGGACGAATGATGTTTTTTAATGCATTTCCTTCCCACAAACTTGCTTTCTGTGATTGGCTGGTTACTTGGGTTTAGGGGCGCATCGGTTGCGGTGGTCATATAGCGCCCATTGCTTTATTTGATTACAGCCTGCATAATTAGAGCTTCCCAGCTTCAATACCTTCTCGACGACGTCATTTACAAAATGGTACAGCACAGCGAAAACCATAGACGTGACGGCGTGGAATTTGAAGGCTTTGCATTATTTATGCATTGCGATTGTTGCATTGTTATATTGTCATTGCTGCATTGCTACATTGTCATTTATGCATTGGTATTCAATGTCTGTTCTTGACGTGAATTTATTCGCTGAGCATTTATTGTTTTAGCTTGTCTGCCAGGTGCCTTGCAGCCAGCATCAAATGTTACAAAAAATCAATAAACCCCTAAGATGACGATCAGAAAACCAATTCAATCCACTTCTCGTTGTCACCTTCACTTCACTTCTCGCGAACCTGTGAAATTGTCGTCCTTGGACTGAGAAACGATCGTTTAAGCTTGCTTATTACATTAAGCTGGTGGGAATGACTAACAGTAGTGATGAATCTAGCTATATTCAGTTAGACTTGAAGGACATAAAGGTGGGTTGATGAATGGGAGATATCTTTAAGATATGCATAGCACCTCCTCCGCAAGCTCGCTGCAATATAGAGGCCAGTGGGAAGATTCTTTTCATCGAGAAAGCATTAACACATTGGTTTGTTTTGGTACTTAGGTATTTATCCACATATTACATATTTATACCCTGGTATGGCTGAGTTCTCAGTTAAAAATGCTTATTGCTATTGGGTTTTGCATAAATGATGCACCATGCCAAGAAGAAACACATCAATACGAAATCATGTTTCCCATTTCCGAGCCATACAAAGAGCATAAAAAAGAATAGGAGGCCCTAACACAATGGAGGTTCCTTTCCGGAGAGCAGTGGACCCCTTTCAACCTTGCCCCACCGGAAGAATTTCGTGGCGACGCCACTGGATGTATCAGGCGCGCTGATGCCTCCAGACCTTGATCACCAGCACCGACCATATTTGACGATGATGTCGAACGTGCTCAGCTACAAAGAACAACTAGCATGCCTCCCTGCATGTTGTGCAAATCGTTCACGGAATACATGAGGCCAATGCCATTTGCCGGTGTTTCCTCAGGTCTCCAGCGGGGCCGTATATCTCCATTAGGGCCACAGCACTGCTGACGGCGTCATAATCTGGCTGGCGGCCCGGCTGGCGGCCCGGCTGGCCAGACAAGCGACTGGCACGCTAAGCGGCTCTTGATCCAACAGCCTCCTTCTGATGAATTTTGGCCGCCCCGCCATGCTAATAACTGACAGAAAATAGCTGACAGACGTGGTGTGCCGGTGTGAGCAAACGACCTAACGTGCGTGGTTACCAGTGTACAGGCATCCAGCACCAGGGAGGCTACCAATGTACAGATACCCAGCACCAGGGTGGCCCCCAGTGTACAGATATCCAGCACCAGGGCGGCTCCCAATGTACAGGTAATCAGCACCAGGGCGGCCACCAATGCACAAGTACCCAGCACCGGGGCGGCCCCAGTGTACAGGTACCAAGCAACTGAGCAGCTACCAATGTTTAGGTACCCAGCAACAAGGCGGCCACCAATGTACAGGTACCAAACACTAGGGCGGTCGCCAGTGTACAGGTGCCAAACACTAGGGCGGTTACCAGTGTACAGGCACCCATCACCAGGGCGGCCACCAGGTAGGTATTCAACGAGTTGGTACAAGTATGAACCCAACCAGTCTCCGCCTCTTACCCCAGTAATGTTAAGCAATGGGCAAAGTCAATCACTGGGGGGCTGGGGGTCGTGCCCCCTCCTCCCAGCTAACTTCCCAGCTAAATCTAGAAGAAGCCGTCGCACACGGTCGGTGCTGGAGTTGTGTTTTTATCGTGTATATATATATATATATATATATATATATATATATATATATATATATATATATATATATATAGATATGTATATATATATATATATACATATATGTATATATATATATATATATATATATATATATATATATATATATATATATATATATATATATATATATATTTATATTTATATTTAGATATATTATATATATATGTATACACACATATGTATATATATATATAGATATATATATATATATATATATATATATATATATATATATATATATATATATATATATATATATATATATATATTCACACATAGACAGAGAGAGAGAGAGAGAGAGAGAGAGAGAGAGAGAGAGGGGGAAGAGTTATCCGGACTTATGACTTCGAAATGCAATTATGACTCTTGGAATTGGAAGATGCGTTCGATGCCACATCTACTTGGCAAACTTCACATTAAATTACATACGCCGAGTTCGATCTCTACTCGCCAGGGAAATTCGAAGCGATACCTTCATGGATGATCCACCAACGTTTTCCCATGAGTCAATATAATCGAGTCTTGTAATAATTGAACCGGAAATTGCTTGCCCTGGAACATTTTTCATCTGAATGTATTGTAGATAAATGGTTATATTTTATGCTCAGAATGGTGAAGCGAAATACTTACATACCCATGCAATACCAATACAGGATGCAACCTGTAAGTGGGGAATAATGATCCGTAACATATTGTTCGTGGACTGAACACAATCTACGTCTGCTTGTCCCTGCATCTGCCATTGGACGAGCCCATGTTTGCACCAAGTTACATATGGAACTTGGCACGACATGGTGGCATGACGTGGTGTCGATGATGGCACGACAAATCACTATTTGGACACTAAACACGGCAATGAACACACGAGTGCATATATCGGCGTGAAAAGAAACATCTTTCTGACAAGGCAGGACACAAGTTGTTGTGCTTTATGTATCACAGTTCATGCGTATTTGTCACAAAGTGAATAATCAACTACCTCACTTAACACGCGCACTGTAGGGGGGGCGAAATCCGCCCATCCCTCCGGTTTTTCGCAAATAACTGCAGATTTGACCTGTCGATATACGTAATTTTCTGCGTACCTGCTTGGAAATGAACGGCACGGCGCGTCGTTTAGAATAAGAAAAATGGAAATCGGCCGAAAGATTTTCAAGTTAGGGGCCGCTAAAGTAAGAAAAAAATCCAGCGCCAGACCACAAAAATCGGCGCTGATGCGCTTCCCGTATACTCGCAAAAGGGAAGTGTTCTTGGCAACACTAGCGACTTGTTTGTTGTATATTGATATGCTATATAGTTTCAAGGTCATGTTAGGTCACCGAGGTCAAGTCAGGTCAAGTTCATGACAGGTTAATGGAACCAAACTTGATCAACTGGAATGTTGTCATAAATGCACTACTGTTTGTAATTTGTACTGTTTGTAATTTGTACTGTTTGTCATTGCGTTTCCACACTTTATTCATGTACTTCACTCCTTTCTTCACGAAGCCGATTGCGACGAGCTGCCCGACGGAGCAGTCGGGCGGGCGGCCCGGTTCCGGCAACTGGAACAGGTAACTGACCTGATAAAGTGGTGCTATATTGGTGACCTGAGGTCAAATGTTGGGTCTAGCATCTGCATTGCATCATTAGTAATGTCAAAAACATCATTGATCCCCATTTTTGAGCATTTAAACACAATCACAGCGATCCATAACGATGACAAGCCAAGCCACGCAAAACGAGAAAATTTTGCCAATTTGACCTCATTTGGCCTTGAAGATATTGACCTAAGGTCATGAAATTTGCACACAATAGAGTTTACTACCGTACCCAACCACCCTGCGAATTTCGCTCCTCCAGCTTTACTAGGAGCCGATATCTTAGGGGGGGGGGGGGAATCCGCCCACCCCCTCCAGTGCGGGTAATTTTCAGAGGCCCTCCAGGGCACGTGTTAAGAAACCACTCACACGAGCCAACACCCACCAACAATGTACACCATACTCCAATGGAACACACACGGACTGATTAGACACTGGCCTGAATTCAAACATTACGCATTACAAACAAACCACACAGCACTATGCATTCAAGAAACACACTTCCAACCCAACGATCCTTACCAATTCAACATTTCGCAATACACACTACACAGGCAAGACTCACACAACGCACACAGGTCAGGCGGCGTTTGTACGTACATAAGGAACAACACACCTCACCGCCTGATACACTTCAATACCACAGCAGACATACTACTCACTGAAATACACATACATAACAACGCCTACACACTCGTTAGCATATACGACCCCCCACCCCGAAACACAGAAACCCTTTCGGAATTAGATAAAGCACTTGGACAAATCCACACCCCAGTCATACTCATCGGAGACTTCAACTCTCACCACCCACTGTGGGACACACGCACAACACAACCGGATCACAGAGCACTCACACTCATCACACTAGCCAACCAACACAACCTCACAGTACTTAATACTGGGTCACCAACCTACCTTGTACCTATTTCCCCCGCTCACCTTCCCACGACCCCAGACGTAACACTTGCATCCTCGCGCATATATCTCTCCTTATCGTGGGCAGCCGATCCGGACCCACACTTTAGTGACCACGCACCCATAACCATTACCTTCCACATCCTGGACACCCTTCTCAGAGTCCATAGCCGCACAAACCGCCCACAACCCTCAACTCACACCAGAACAATTCTCCGACATTCTCCTAACTACAACACACCAACACATACCACAAACAAAACCACGCCGCCATCACAAACCTCGCGCGGTCCCCTGGTGGGACGACCGATGCCACAATGCAATCCGCGCGAGGAACCACGCACGACACAGATACGAAAGACACCGCACACCGGAAACACTCACCAGATACAAACAACTCAAAGCACTCTGCAAACGAACCATAATAAACGAAAAAAGGAAATCCTGGATGAACTTCTCTAATCAATTTAACATATTCACCCCTCTCGGCGAAATCTGGACGCTCCTGAAAACATTCCAAAACCGACAGCGACCACCAATAAAAGCCATCATACTCAGACAGAACAACAACACCATCACAGACCCACAAACAATCGTCAACATTTTCGCACACACCTACCACCTTAGATCATCCACACTTCCACAAAACCCTCCACCTCCAATCAGACACACCGCCCACACCTTTACGACACTAGGTTTACACTCACCGAATTAGAACTTGCAATTGCAGAGACAGGAAACACAAGCGTAGGCGCAGACAATATACACTACTCTTTCCTTCAAACACCTCCAAACACAAGCAGTACAGATACTCCTCGAAATATACAACACTGCATGGACAACACATACATATCCACAATCATGGCTACACGCCCTCCTTATACCTATCCCTAAGCCAAACACTGACTTAACTCTATGCGACTCCTACCGCCCTATCGCACTCATCAGCTGCTTTCACAAACTTTTCGAACGGCTTGTAAAAAAACGACTCCTCTACATCATTCAGACACAAAACCTAATAGCTCCCACTCAATCAGGCTTCCTTCCCAAGAGATCATGCATAGATAACCTTACCTACCTCATCACACACATCCAGGAAGCGGCGGCAAAGAAGCTTCCCACCGTCGCCGTCTTCCTGGACCTAAAACAAACATATGACACAGTCAACATAACAGCTCTACTACAACACCCATACAACATAGACATACAAGGCCGACTACTACACTACCTACACTTTTACCTACTAAACCGATCATTTCAAGTCAAAATTGGTTCCCACACCTCAGACACAAAATTCCCCACAACCGGTTTGATGCAAGGCTCAGTTCCCAGTCCCCTACTCTTTATTCTCGGCCTCAACTCAGTCATTCCCGACAACCTCCCATTCAAAATTGCACTCTATGCAGATGACATCGTACTCTGGACATCACAAGAATCATCGGCCCACTCACTAACAATACTACAAAACGCACTAACAGATCTCCACAACAAGCTAACATTACTAAACCTACACATTGCACCACACAAATCAAAATGCATGATCGTTGGCTATCAGCAACACACACATTCACGCCCACTGAAACTAGACAACACTCCCATACCATTTGCTACCACAGCAAACTTCCCAGGCATCACTTTAGATCGACGACTCACCTTCAAACCACACATACTAAATATCCAAAAACGTGCATCCGAGAGAATAAACATCTTACGAGCACTATCCGGCACAGATTGGGGATCAGACCGAAATTCACTACTGACCTTATACAAGTCCATCATTCGACCAGTCATGGAATACGGATCAACACTTTTCGAAAAAGCAGCTAAATCAAACCTCAAACTCCTAGACTCTCTTCAACAACAATGCCTAAAGATAGCCACAGGAGCATACACAACCTCACCTTCCCTCGCTCTCCACATATACAACCACATCCCAGAACTGCAACACAGACGCACAGAAGCACTACTCAGATACCACTACAAAACGCAACTCACTAGACAACACCCATGCACCCAGGCACTAAAAATCCGATCCAAACGCAGACACCAACTCATGAAAAAAGTATCATTCAAAACTACAATAGGATGCCGCATTCAACAACACGCAAGAAACTTACACCTCGCACTCCCCACCTCAAAACCGCTCCCATCACCTAAAGCATGGTGGAAACACCAAACCCCCACAACACACTTCCTAATAGACAAACCAAAACGAACATACACAGATGCAGAAATACAACAACTTTTCGTACAATTCATATCACAATACGCAAATTACAACATCATTTACACCGACGGCTCCAAATCACACACACAACAGACGGGCTCAGCGGCGGTGCTGTATACCAGACAAGCACCGCCCCGGGTCATCTTACGTGCCCGTCTGCCGGACACAGCATCCACCTACACATCAGAAATATATGCAATATATTCGGCCTATTGTACCATCTACAACACAAACATAGAACACAACATCATAGCCACAGACGCAAAATCAGCAATACAAAGCATCACACCCTACACCACTTTCAAACACCCCCTCATCCCCAAAATACTGCACATACATAACAAGCTAAACGTTCGACAAAAACCACTCCTCCTTTGGTTACCAAGCCACACAAACATACAAGGCAACGAACATGCAGACACCGAAGCAAACATAGCCACAACACTACAACAAATCACAAACCGCCCACTATCACAATCCGATTACTACCCCACAATACACCAGGCAATCAACAAACACATTCAACAAACATGGGACAGAACAAGAACACAACTCCACGATATACATCCAAAACACGAACATTGGCACACCATCAATCAGAACACCAGACACAAAGAAAGGATACTGACAAGACTTCGCATCGGACACACTTTTGGAAACTCGACACCTCGATAACACAGCACCACCTCGGATTCCCATGCAAGTTTGTGTATGGGGTTGTCTAGGCCCGAGAACACGAATCTGAGGTTATTAGGTCCATAGGTCTAACGGTTATTGCGTCACGATGACGTCATATGCTGCATTTTTTTCTGCTCATTGCAAAATTCAATGCGATATAACTCCGAGGTTTATCATTATTTTTCCATTCTGTAAAATGTTTTGTAAAGCAGACGTAGTATGGTATTGCATAATATTTTGTATGAATTTATACATCCATGTTTTATTATTTTTTACATTATATATTTTATATAATATCATTTTTCGAAAAATGTATAAGTGTCGATTTTCGAAAAACATCCATATTCTGATTCTCCGTGCAATTCTGTATTGGATACAATCAAAGATAGAATTGGCGCACCCCTGGAACACCGTCAGAAAAATCGTTATAACATAGCACAGGCCTCTGTCCTGGCTGTTGCAGCAGCGCTATGCACAATGCAACTATGGGCGAGAACCTCGCTGCTGGATGCCATCCAGGGTGGGGGGTAGGGTTCAGGTTTGCGGTGGGCTGCGTCGGTCATCTCCAATCAGCAGCGTATGTATTTAGTGGGGGAGGAGGGGGGGCTGGGGGGCAATGCGCCGTAGTGTTTATACGGTGGGAATTTCCGGTTGTCCAAGAATAATCAAGTTGCGACTGCAGTCGAGAATGGCATAGAATGACATAACAGCACAGAACAATTCAAAACGCGCTGCATTTCATGAAATTTCTAAAATATACATCCGGTTTTACGCAACCTGTCACTAATTCTTCTGAATGTAGACCATATACGCAGCGGTCTGTGATCAGGCACGTAGCCAGGAACTCTGTCAGGGGGGCATCTCACCAAAAGGGCCCAAGGTCAGCTCCAAAAGGGCACCAAACCTTCCTTGGCGGCGGAAGTGTTGCTGACTGGGGGGTGGGGGGGGAGCGATGTCGGTGAGCGCGCCCGTGTGGCGGATGTGTTGCTGAGCGGGGCGGGGGGGGGAGGGGTTGGGAAGCCGTGCCTGGCTTGCCCATACTCTCGGAAAATCGCTACAGATCTGGTATAAGCTGCTTCCCTCAGGGGGGCTCAGGGGGGGGGGCATGCCCCCCTGGCTGCCCCCTGGCTATGTCACTGTCCGTGAGAGATGCGAAATGACCGTACTGCACGTACAATTCGATCACTGTCGTAAAAACGCGGGTCTAGGCGAGGCCGCATAGCACGTAATACGAGCGTCATGGAAACACGAGCGTCTTGACAACGGAGACGCAATTCGCACGATGAGATGTAGCGGCGTCGTTGTTGGGGTCTGACATGCTAGTTAGTCGTCAGTAGCCTTCGGTGCTGTGTGTAACATTGGTGAGGCTTCGCAAGCGAATGAAGAATGGCACACAGGGTGTTAGTGGCAACATTTTGTGCGAATCCTTTCAATTCACACCCAAAGCATAAGAGGTCAGGTTTGAGACCACTAACCCAGGAATACATCGACAAACATCCCAGTATTACAGGTGTGTTGCATCCAGGGGCAAGCCTTTGCACCACATGCAGGAAGCAAGTGCCGTGGAAAGATCAGCAAATTGCAGATCCCTCACAGCCCAGCACATCAGGTGCTCAGCATAGTCGGTCCCAGAGCTCGACACAGGGTACCGCTGAAGCCGAAACATCGTCATCGTCGTCACCCTCACGACCAGCAAGTGATGTCTCTCCCGACAGACAACAAGCCACTGACGATCGCACAGAGAACGCACAGGCCACTGTCCATCCATTCGTCGTTACAACGCGAGTCCCAGACGGGTCACTGCAAACCAAAAGCTATTGCGTCATAAGTGACGATCTGCACCACAATACAGCCTCAGTTTACGGGTTCCAAACAAAGGTTCTGGAACGGATGAAATCCGAGAATGAAAATGTCAGAAAGGTGCATTACTTTACAGACGGCTGTGCAGCACAATACAAGAATAAACATAATATAAGGAACATGTGCCTGCACAAGCAGGACTTCAACGTTGACTGCGAGTGGCATTATTTTGCCACCTGCCATGGAAAAGGTCCGTGCGACGGCGTAGGTGAGACCGTGAAACGCCTGACGCAAGGGCAAGCATTCAGTGGCCAGACGGAGACCAGATATTGTCCCCGGAAGCTATGTTTAACTTCTGCTCGACATACATATCAGGTACTGTTCCTAATTGCAAAAATCATTTTTTATTAGCACCACCTAGCGCCATTTTTCGCAATTTTCTGTCAGATTCTAATTTTCGCGGGATTTTGGGTATTCAGGGCACATCAGCTCAATATACCTAAGCCTTCACTGGTTACCCAGGATCAACAACTGGTCTTTATAAACAAATAAATAGTCCGTTCACTATGACACCCGTCAAAAGGGCGAGTGAAAGTAGCGCATTTCTTACCCGTTTTCTAGATACTCGTAAAAATATTGCATATGTGAAATGCTGAAAAGATCGAAGATTGTGCGATCGGGATGACAAATACTTGCAAGGGAGCTGATGAAAATTTCGTCACACAGGGATCGAATTCATCTACGTCTCCCAGGCGGACATCGAGAAGGCAGCGACAATGCTGTCACAGCGTTTCGCTTCAGCAAAACTTGTGAAGGGCACGAGGAGCTTCCACTGTTTTCGGCCCAGAAGCGCGACTCAGGTGGCCGCATACGCGACTTCGCGGACCTCAACATTCAAACTAGTGAAAACTGTCGTTAATCGAAAATAAACCTTTCGCCGACGCATTCCTTTGAAGCCCGGAGAATGTCTTAGATATAAAAATCCAGAGGAACTCGGAATTTCTATCGGTTCAGTCGCGTGGGGCATCCTATTATATCGCAATGGACACCATTCTACACTGTACAGTGCCCTGAACCCCCCCCCCCTCAGTCCCTCTTCCCATAAAGATGCCACTCATTGTACACGACTGACGCAGCCCACAGAAACTCTGGTCTCCTCCCCGAGGGCGTCGCCACGGATTTTTATTTGGGGGGTCGGTCCCAGGGACGGATCTAGCCACTCGGTTTAGGGGGGCCAGTCCAGGCCCAGGACCTCTCGACCGAGGGGGGGGGAGCGATGTCGGCTCGGTGTCTGGTGATTGTATTGTTGACCGGTTGTGTGCTAATGTCTGGTAGTTTTAAGGGAAAATGCTGTGACCGGGGAGGGGGGGGGCGAGCGATGTCGGATGTCCGGTGTTTGTATCGTTGACCTTTTTTTTTTTTTGGGGGGGGGTCGACCCCCCTAATTTTCAAAGTGTCCGACCCCCCTGACCCCCCCGGTGGCGACGCCCATGCTCCTCCCCCATACCCCCGCCCAATCCCCACCCTCACTGGATCCACCAGCCACGCTCGCGCTCAGCTCTTCACAACGCTACTCCAAATGGAGGCACATCAGGTGGTATGTTTTTTTGCGATTTTTCTGACGGTGTCCCAAGAGTGCGCCCACTCTATCGTTGATTGTTTCGTATACAGAATTGCACGGAGTATCAGAATATGGATGTTTTTCGAAAATCGACACTTACACATTTTTCGAAAAATGATATTATATAAAATATATAAAGTAAAAATAATAAAACATGGATGTAAAAATTCATACAAAAATATTATGCAATACCATACTACGTCTGCTTTACAAAACGTTTTACAGAATGGAAAAATAATGATAAACCTCGGAGTTATATCGCATTGAAATTTTCAATGAGCAGAAAAAAGTCAGTATATGACGTCATCGTGACGTAAAAACCGTGAGACCTAGGGGCCTAAAAAGTTCAGATTCGTATTCTCGGCCCTAGACAACCCCATATAGCAACTTCCTTGGGAATTCGACAGGGTGCTGTGTTGAAACAGGCCTTCTGGGTGTCGAGTTTCTGAAGAACTACTCACACAGCACTCACACACTCCTACCTCATTCTAAAACAACCACGACCTCAATGCACAACACGTCACCGAATACTTACAATCAAACACATTCTCATATACTGCACCAAGTACAACAACCAAAGACAACACATCACAAACTACTGCACCACAAACCACCTCCCACTAAACCTCACCACTCTTCTCAACGATGAACATCCAACATTACACGAACATATCTTCCACTTCCTTTCAACAACACCCATACTGGATCAACTGTGAAGGGGAAAAAAGGAACAAGACATGGAAAAAAGAGAAAAAAAACATATGTGTACACATACATACATATATGAAGAAAAAAAGAGGAGAAAAAAACAACAAAAACAACAACAACAACAGCAACAATCCATGATCCCCTAAGTGCCCATATGTTTTCTTTCAATGTTCTTCCAACGGCGATAACCCAACCCCAGCCCCCTCGGCACCCCTACCCCAGCGCAGTCGGCTGGCTTCTCTTCTCGCATTCTTCACTACTGCGCCTTCTTGCATAGAACAACATAGCCTCACTTCGGACAGCCATCACACCTCTACCCGCTCTACTCTGTTACCTTCAACTTCGGCACCTTACTCCACTCACCTACCTTACTATTCCTTCTACCCCGACTACGTCTTCCTTAACCACAACCCACCACCGTTCTTCACTACCGGAGACAGCCGACATCACCACGGGGCGGCTGGCAAACTCCACACACACACACCCAGCACTTTGGGTTGCCTGGATGGCGGCTATATTTGGTCATGAACGTCGATCACGCTTCGCACACGGACTGCTTCTCCCGTCCAAGGGCTGCCATCGCCTGCTCCTCCTCTGGGTGTCGTATGTCGCATCGGTGATGCCACGGCACCCCCAGCAGGTACCGGGACCGACGTAGGCTATTTACTTACTGATGTTTTGGAGGCTATGTCACCGTGCTACGTCGGCTTTCTTCCTGCTCGCTACCCGGAGCGTACATACATTTTGATAGGTAGTCATAGTGTAGATCGAACTTGTCTACATCATGCTAGTTTCAAAGCATACGGTACGATACTTCAGGCTGTGTCCTCCTGACTTGGTCTTCCCGTCGGCGAAGAACATGCTTCGATCAGGTGTTCATCGGAGGATTGGCGAGCACAGCCGCTGCCGTTGGAGGATAGGCGAGCACGCCGCTGCCACCGGAGGATAGGCGAACCCAGCCGCTGCCGTTGGAGGATAAGCGAGCACAGCCGCGGCCTTTGGAGGATAGGCGAACACTGCCGCTGCCATCGCATGATAGACGAGCACAGCCGCTGCCGTTGGAGGGTAGGCGAACACAGCCGCTGCCGTTGGAGGATAGGCGAACACTGCCGCTGCCATCGGATGATAGACGAGCACAGCCGCTGCCGTTGGAGGATAGGCGAACACAGCCGCTGCCGTTGGAGGATAGGCGAACACTGCCGCTGCCATCGGATGATAGGCGAGCACAGCCGCTGCCGTTGGAGGGTAGGCGAACACAGCCGCTGCCGTTGGAGGATAGTCGAACACGCCGCTGCCACTGAGGATGGCGCACGCGCTGCCGTTGGATGCGAACACGTCGCGCCGTTGGATGCGACGGTGTTTGGCGGATGGCAACACGCAATGCCGTTGCGGGTGGTGCTTCACGCAGACCATCATTTCACTATCTACATCATCCATTCATCACATTTCAATGCGAGGAGCTGGCAAGACACCCATTTGGTAGTGTCGCAGCCACAACCACCGCATGGCGTCACCTGTTTAACTTATGCACGTGCTGAAACTTCTGTATCACGGAATTCCTTGCTGCGCCCGTGAACACCAGATAAGGAAGTGGGGAGGCCAGGGGGGACGGCGTGTCCGATCAACAGGTGCCACATGTTTGGACTGAGCCGACCGACACGGGGTGATTCCGGACCCAGGTGCCTATTGACGTCGTCCTCAGAGGATAGTGGTGGCGAAAACAGTGCGGCCCTGGTGTCTTGGTTTCCGCCGATCGACAGGTTGACCGGCTGCTGCACGTCTGTTGTCTCCCAATTATCACGCACTGCAGCCACGAGGTTAGTCACTTAATGGCTATCTTTTATACCACATCATGTGTGTGTGAACCATTCGCCGAAATCCTGCATTTCATGCAATGTTTATGCATCTCATGAAATGCCGGGAAGTTGCGCAATACTCCAGCAATTGTCTTCGTTACACCATTTACAAGTTTGAGGCACTCTTGATTACGAACGAAGTACTAACAGTGGAGGAACTCTGACCGCTGAATGGCCCCTGGGGGGATGAAGGACCACAGAGAGCCGAATGACCTCCAGGAACTGAAAGGATCTGGGGAGGTTAAGAGGCTCTGGAGAGCGGATGGGGATCTAGAGTTGGGGAAGGAAGGTGCTGGGGGGGGGCGAAAGGAACTCTAGACACCTGCAACGACCCTTCGAAGCTCAATGGGCCGTGGTAGCTGAGTTCAGCTCTATGACAGAGTTTATTAAACAAAGGGTACAATTAACACGCGCACTGGAGGGGGGGGCGAAATCCGCCCACCCCTCCGGTGTTTCGCAAATAACTGCAAATTTTACCGGTCGATATACGCGATTTTCGGTGTACCTGCTTAGAAATGAACGGTGCGTCGTTTAAAGCAAGAAAAATGGAAATCGGCCGAACATGTTTCAAGTTAGGGGCCGCTAAATTAAAAAAATGTTATAGCGCCAGACCCCAAAAATCGGCGCTGATGCGCTTCCAGTATACTGACAAAAGGAAGTGTTCTAGGCAACACTAGCGAATTCTTTGATGCATATTGATATGCTGTATAGTTTCAAGGTCATGCTAGGTCACCAAGGTCAAGTCAGGTCAAGTTCATGACAGGTTAATGGAACCAAACTTGATCAACTGGAATGTTGCCATAAATGCACTGCTGGTTGTCATTTGTACTGTTTGTCATTGCGTTTCCATACTTTATTCATGTACTTCACTCCCTTCTTCACGAAGCCGATTGCTCCGAGCTGCCCGACGGAGCAGTCGGGCGGGCGGCCGGTTCCGGTAACTGGAACAGGTAACTGACCTGATAAAGTGGTGCTATATAGGTGACCTGAGGTCAGATGTTGGGTCTAGCATCTGCATTGCATCATTAGTAATGTCCAAAACATCATTGATGCCCATTTTTGAGCATTTAAACACAATCACAGCGATCCATAACGATGACAAGCCAAGCCACGCAAAACCGGAAAATTTTGCCAATCTGACCTCATTTGACCTTGAAGATATTGACCTAAGGTCACGAAAATTGCACACAATAGAGATTACTACCGTGCCCATTCACCCTGCGAATTTCGTTCCTCCAGCTTTACTAGGAGCCGAGATCTTAGGGGGGACGGAATCCGCCCCCCCCCTCCAGTGCGCGTAATTCTCAGAGGCCCTCCAGTGCGCGTGTTAAGTTCAGTAGGCTTCAGAGCTAGTAGTTTTCTCCGTGGTGACGTCATATGTTATAGTTTTGAATATTCTGCCAGAAGTCAGATGCTATTTTTTACTGCTCGATCTCAATCTTTAGACACTGTCGCAAGTGGGAAAAAACGCGCGGGATGACCACCAAGAGCATCTTCTACTTGGACACATGCAGAGATAACAAGTGAAGGAGCGCGGCTCAATATTCTGCGGATAGGCACCAAGCACGACATCCTGTACGCGTTGAGACTGGCCGTACCCGGCGACCACAGCTGCCTACCCGTCCACGACACGGTGCTACCGCTCAGGAAGAGGAAGGACCTGGCGCCCGCTCTAGCGGCGGAGGAAGTCGCCGCTCTTAATTATTTCAGAAATTGGTGCAGCCCCACCAACATTGACAGCAGCAAGGTACATAGCTTCGCAGGTCGCTAAGAGGGCGCAGTTGCGGGAGGCCCACACACATGCTGTTGTGACATGGTGCTCAATCCTGTGTCTGTAGCATGGCAGAGCCTCTTGGTCTCGTTTGTTCAGCGCCTGTGGCGGCGGCTTATACTGGCAATGCGACTTCCCGGTCGTGGCGAGTCATATCATGCGATTGTACCCATAGCAAACAGAGTGGTGCCAGGCTTCCCACTCCTTCCTTCAACGTTCGCTTGTGCGCTTCTCCCCATTGAGTCCATCTGGGTTCGACTCATGCTGGCATAGTGCCCCTATGGCAGTGTCGGCTGTGTGGTCGGACCACACCACTGGCATTTGTGTGCCCCTATGGCAGTGTCGGCCGTGAGTTCGGACCACACCACTGACTTTGAGTGTTCGTTCCTCTGTGTCTGTAAAGTTGTAATATATGCACTCGTATTCGGTGCTATTTAATGCATTTTGATTTCTTTTTAACGTAATGATGTCTTTAAACATTGAGTGTGGCAGGAAGGAGGCATTAAAGGTGGGCAGAATGACCATTTTCCAAGAAGTCTTGGGCATGTTTTCTTCATTCCTGGTTATCCAATTGGAACCCACATGATGTAATCAGTCCAAATACACTGAATTAGCTACCCAACCATTAGACAGGCATCTGAGGATGGTGCGGGTTAGAATTTGAACTTCCAACTTTTACGCTTTGAACTTTTTCTCTGTTGACTTTCGTCCGTTTGATCGTTTTGTCATTCGACTTTCTCACTCTACATTTTGTCTGTGCACCGGCCGCGAGTATGTGTCCGGATGGCAAAGCCGACTGTATGTGTCCCAACGGTAGAGTTGGCTGTAAGTCTGTGCCCATATGACAGAGTCAGCTGCGAGTATCGGTCCGGACGGCAGAGTCCATTGTGAGTAGATGTGTAGTCGTCAGAGTCGGCTGGAGTACATGTCCGGGCGGCAGCGTCGGCTCTGTTGAGGTGTCCGGACGGCAGCGTCGGCTGTGTTGAGGTGTCTGGACGGCAGAGTCGGCTGTGAGTACATGTCCGGACGGCAGCGTCGGCTGTGTTGAGGTGTCTGGACGGCAGAGTCGGCTGTGAGTACATGTCCGGACGGCAGCGTCGGCTGTGTTGAGGTGTCCGGACGGCAGCGTCGGCTGTGATGAGGTGTCCGGACGGCAGCGTCGGCTGTGTTGAGGTGTCCGCACAGTAGAGTCGGCTGTGATGAGGTGTCCGGACGGCAGAGTCGGCTGTGATGAGGTGTCTGGACGGCAGAGTCGGCTGTGAGTACATGTCCGGACGGCAGCGTCGGCTGTGTTGAGGTGTCCGCACAGTAGAGTGGGCTGTGATGAGGTGTCCCGACGGCAGAGTCGGCTGTGACGAGGTGTCTGGACGGCAGAGTCGGCTGTGAGTACATGTCCGGACGGCAGCGTCGGCTGTGTTGAGGTGTCCGCACAGTAGAGTCGGCTGTGATGAGGTGTCCGGACGGCAGAGTCGGCTGTGACGAGGTGTCTGGACGGCAGAGTCGGCTGTGAGTACATGTCCGGACGGCAGCGTCGGCTGTGTTGAGGTGTCCGGACAGTAGAGTCGGCTGTGATGAGGTGTCCGGACGGCAGAGTCGGCTGTGATGAGGTGTCCGGACGGCAGAGTCGGCTGTGATGAGGTGTCCGGACGGCAGAGTCGGCTGTGATGAGGTGTCTGGACGGCAGAGTCGGCTGTGTTGAGGTGTCCGGCCGGCAGAGTCGGCTGTGTTGAGGTGTCCGGACAGTAGAGTCGGCTGTGATGAGGTGTCCGGACGGCAGAGTCGGCTGTATTGAGGTGTCCGGACGGCAGCGTCGGCTGTGTTGAGGTGTCCGGACAGTAGAGTCGGCTGTGATGAGGTGTCTGGACGGCAGAGTCGGCTGTGTTGAGGTGTCCGGACGGCAGAGTCGGCTGTGATGAGGTGTGCGGACGGGAGAGTCGGCTGTGTTGAGGTGTCCGGACGGCAGAGTCGGCTGTGATGAGGTGTCCGGCCTGGAGAGTCGGCTGTGATGAGGTGTGCGGACGGCAGAGTCGGCTGTGATGAGGTGTGCGGACGGCAGAGTCGGCTGTGATGAGGTGTCTGGACGGCAGAGTCGGCTGTGTTGAGGTGTCCGGCCGGCAGAGTCGGCTGTGATGAGGTGTCCGGCCTGGAGAGTCGGCTGTGATGAGGTGTGCGGACGGCAGAGTCGGCTGTGATGAGGTGTCCGGACGGCAGCGTCGGCTGTGGTGACATGTCCGGACGGCAGAGTCGGCTGTGATGAGGTGTCCGGACGGCAGAGTCGGCTGTCCGGTTGGCTGCCGAGTCTGCTTGCCGTGCCGGGTGAATGATGCAGGGATTTAATGCGAGCTTTTGTCGTTTCTGAACGCCTCAATGATTGATGCGTATAAAGCCTAGAAGGTGGACGGGTGTCGCTATTTGCACGCGTACAAGGTATGCAGCTGCTGCGCGCAGGAAGCTTTATTGGCTATCTGCAGATGAAGGTATGGTGCAGACAGGAATTGAACACGGATTCCAGATCCAAATAATGTTGGCCTTACTTTTTTCAAGTCTGCCTTGGCAACTGCAGAGAGTATCAGTATTTTTTGTATTGTTTGTCTCATTGCTGCAGCTCGACCAGGGACGCAGGTTCTCCAGTTTGCCATAATAGATATTCATCGCCTCATTTTCACTGCAATACATCGGACTTCCGAGCAGGATAATTAATTGATGGTTGGGCAGTTGGACAGGGGAGTGTCACCAGGCCACGAGTATTCCCTGTCTGTCATTGCCTAGGCAGATGCCTAGGCAATGACAGGTCGTGTATTGAACCGGGCGGTGACCAAAATACCACTTGCACGCAACAAAAACACTTGCACGCAACAGTCATTTGCACGCAACAGTCATTTGCACGCAACAAATAGGCAAGCATACATTTTGCGTAGTTTCTGGTTGCCTTTATTTCACCACCTGTCCTTGCAATTATTTAAGGGAATACAGGATTTTCTTATAGAAATAAGTAGCTAAGATAAACGAGCTGCTCTTAAGCTCAGCCCAAGTCATGTCATTAATTCAGCTGACCACTCTCCCAATGAACTAAAATTAGCCTTATAATTTCTTTAAATTTGTGGTATGAATGGCACAACTGTAGATGTGATTAGGCGAGTACAAAAGGTAAAATTGCTACCGAATAGTCGTTTGAATTTCAATCATTTTCCACAACGAAAAATACAACTAATCATCATTTTTAGTTACTACGAATGCATTCGTGGTCTACCATAAAATGTGTCTGAAACATTATTGGTAACTGCGTACAGATGGTTCCACATGCAGGGGCAGTAGGACAACTCTGCCAGCACCAGTACCAAATGGCTGGTTAGTGGCGGGTAGGACTGCTCTTCTAGAACCAGCAACAAATTGATGGGTAGTGATGGGTAGAACAACTCTGACAGAACCAGTACCAAATGGAGGGGTAGTGATCGGGTTTCATCTAGGTCAGCTTGCCAGGTGACTAGCCCACCATCCTACCACAGCAGTGTTCGCTATTTGGGACAATACGTCAATTTAATTGACTATAATTCGCGATTTCGGCGAAAATCGACCCCATATATTTTTCTTTGGAGGTCATAGCTCAGTGATCGGACACGACATCTTGATTATTCGCATACCATGAGGTCGGAATGGTGATTATTCGCATGCCATGAGGTAGGAATGATGATTATTCGCATACCATGAGGTCGGAATGGTGATTATTCGCATACCATGAGGTCGGAATGGTGATTATTCGCATACCATGAGGTCGGAATGGTGATTATTCGCATACCATGAGGTCGGTATGATGCCTCATCAGCTTGATTATTCGCATACCATGAGGTCGGAATGGTGATTATTCGCATACCATGAGGTCGGTATGATGCCTCATCAGCTTGATTATTCGCATACCATGACGTCGGAATGGTGCCTCGTCAGCTTGATTATTCGCATACCATGAGGTCGGAATGGTGCCTCGTCAGCTTGATTATTCGCATACCATGAGGTCGGAATGGTGCCTCGTCAGCTTGATTATTCGCATACCATGAGGTCGGAATGATGCCTCATCAGCTTGATTATTCGCATACTATTAGGTCGGAATGATGCCTCGTCAGCTTGATTATTCGCATACCATGAGGTCGGAATGATGCCTCATCAGCTTGATTATTCGCATACCATGAGGTCGGAATGGTGCCTCGTCAGCTTGATTATTCGCATACCATGAGGTCGGAATGGTGCCTCGTCAGCTTGATTATTCGCATACCATGAGGTCGGAATGGTGCCTCGTCAGCTTGATTATTCGCATACCATGAGGTCGGAATGATGCCTCGTCAGCTTGATTATTCGCATACCATGAGGTCGGAATGATTCCTCGTCAGCTTGATTATTCGCATACCATGAGGTCGGAATGATTCCTCATCGGCTTGATTATTCGCATACCATGAGGTCGGAATGATGCCTCGTCAGCTTGATTATTCGGATACCATGAGGTCGGAATGGTGCCTCGTTAGCTTGATTATTCGCATACCATGAGGCCGGAATGGTGCCTCGTCAGCTTGATTATTCTGATACCATGAGGTCGGAATGGTGCCTCGTCAGCTTGATTATTCGGATACCATGAGGTCGGAATGGTGCCTCGTCAGCTTGATTATTCGCATACCATGAGGTCGGAATGATGCCTCGTCAGCTACACCAAGCGGCCTGGAAAACGTGCTGTGGCGCGTGCTCCTACATTTGATCGATCGGTACAGCTGGAAATCACCTTTTCTGCACTTTTGACAGAATGACCAAATATAGTGGGTACGATCTGCATCCACAGCTCCGAGTCACATTCTGGAACCAATGCTGAACTTGGATGAAGTTAGCGGTGACCTGCATTCATTTTATATTGACATACATTCCCCATGTTCTACAATTAGCATATGTGTCTCTTTCATCCACGTGGAAACAAATATGATGTAGCTGTGGTCTAATAACCGTGTGTGGAATATCGAAGTGAAGTGTCTAAACGGGATGGATGTTCTTTTCGCTGACGTCGTAACCAGTGATCTAGGATGAAGTATAAGAATTGGCTCCAACGAAGTTATGAATTGATTGATGGAGGGGTGTTGACATCGTAAAGAGACTGTGTAATTGAGTTGTTGAGCCTGGGAAGACTACAGGTGCAGTTAATTCCCACATCGCAGTCAAAGCCGGGCGATACTACAAACGTAACCGGCCGGTGTTGTACCCTTATTTTGCCCAAGATGAACAGCTTGGACACAGACCAATTCGTTTTTTTTGGCCATCGCGCTTCATCTCAAGACGGTCCAATGCGCACCACAGCGCTCGAGATAACCTCTGAATGTCACTAGTCGCCGACGGCACGACAGTTGGGCTTCAACTGTTTTTCCCCCTAAATTGCGGACCAGTTCGGCATAATAATGAGTCGTTCAACGGCGCGTATCGATGGATGATTCAATTAGGGGGCACATTGGTGCCAAACGGAACAGCATCAGCACACATTGACAGGAAATGGGTCCCGCGTCCATTCACGAAGACCGGATGGTGTGAATGCAAGTAAAAAGCAGTCAGTGTGGCAATTGGTTGGGTCAGGTCAGCACGTCAGGCACAATACGTCGCTGGATTGGGCAGCTGCTGACGGCCGTAGGCAGGAGAGGAAAATCTTCTCCCGAGTGAAAGGCCGGTGGATAACTCGGATCTCCAAACTACTCGTGAAACGCGGTCGGATTCCTTGCGACGTGAGCAGTTGCAGTCAAATAAGTCATGTTGAGTACGAAATATTGGCATGCAAATTTCACACGCAAATTTTGTGTGTGCATTAGGAGCCTCGAGCTAGATTGCAGTGAAGTCTGCAGGAGTGATGTGCCATGGCTGTGCTGCGTAACCGGACGAATGTACGCAAAGCAAATGTACGTAAGGCAGATGTATGCACGCAAATATACGCAACAAATGCACGTAAGCACAGATTGTACGTGTGACAATTGTAGACGCAAAAGTGCACATGCGCAATTGTACGTAAGCGGACAAGCATATATGCGCAATTGTACGTAAGCGCAAACGCACGGAAACGCATACGTACTTAAACGAAAAAGTACGCAAGCGTACGTAAATGTAAAAGCATGTAAGACCAAATGTACATAAGAGCCAATGTGTCTACATTTGTGCATATGTACATTTGCTCTAACGTACATCTGCCATACGTACAATTGCTCTTACCTGCATTTGCATTAAGTAAATTTACATTTGCATGCATTTGCTCTAACGTACTTTTGCGTTTATGTACATGTGCTCTTACATACATCTACATTTACGTACATTTGGCATCAGCGCTTCTCCGAATGCGCACATTTGCATTCACGCGCATTTGCTCTCGCGTACTTTTCCATTCACGGACATTTTCGCTTACGTAAACCTATGGTAACCTGCACTTGCGCATGCGCACATTTGCGCTTACGACACACGTACATTTGCGCATACGCACATTTGCGACCGGGGACGAGTGGTCTAGGGGTAAGATGCTCGTCTCACAATCGAAAGATTGTGGGTTCGAGTCTCACCTGTCGCTACTCTTCGCCCGCGACCAATCGGCGTGAGAGATTGGCGACGCTATCTGACTCAACAGTCCCAATGACCCAATCATTTGCGATTATGAATATCTGTACTTATGCACTTTTGCGCTTACGTACCTTTGCGCATATGTACATTTGCACTTAAGTGCATTTGTGCTTTCGTTCATTTGCGCTTACGTACATATGCCATACGAACATCTGCCATACGTACATCTGTCCCTACGTACATTTGTCCTAGAATCGCGTGGCAGTAATGGCTCGTATCAGTAATGTCGAGGGCACACCATTCGATGTCCTGTATACACGTAGATGGCAGTAATGGCTCGTATGAGTAATGCCGAGGGCACACCATTCGATGTCCTGTATACACGTAGATGGCAGTAATGGCTCGTATCAGTAATGCCGAGGGCACACCATTCGATGTCCTGTTGTAATGCCGAGGGCACACCATTCGATGTCCTGAATACACGTAGATGGCAGTAATGGCTCGTATCAGTAATGCCGAGGGCACACCATTCGATGTCCTGCATACACGTAGATGCCCTCGCAATGTGCGATGAAGATGCGGTCGCGCCCATCGCTACCAACTCATCCCCAGGGCGACCGGTGAAGTGTGAGCATGCTGCATGTCGAGCCACTGGACAACGTTTGCCACGACCGGTGAAGTGTGAGCATGCTGCATGTCGAGCCACTGGACAACGTTTGCCACGCATTGCATGATCCGCTGCTTTCACCCATCCTGTCCATGTCCTATCTCCAACCCAGACTCAACAGAGGATGCGAGGAAAGACAATTTCGCTCCCTAACCGCTTTTGCCTCAATTACCGGTGTGGGAGCTGTTGTGGAGATGGTTGGACCGCATTCACTTTAACACGCGCACCGGAGGGATGGGGCGGAATCCACCCTCCCCTCTTGTTTTTCGACAACATGTCATACACGGGCTGGGATAGTGTACTAAAATCTTGTGAGTTTATTAAAATTGATAGCACATCCTATGTAAAATAAATAGAAATCCGTTGGTAAACATACGAATTGCGGAGGTGCCAGATCGACCAACCGGCAGGCCGCCGAGCGGTCAAGGTCACAAAGGCTTCGTGAGTTCGGTGGTGGCAGATTTCGACCTCATTTCACCCTGACGACATTGATATAGCGTCATGCAATTTATGCTAAAGCGAGTGCATCACAGCCGTAATCCATCCTTAGAATTTTGTGCTTCCAGTTCTGGTAGTTCCCGAGATATTAAGGGGAGTGCGAGTGCGCCCTCCCCCTCCGGTGCTCATCGTGTGAGAGGCCGGTTAAGCCTCGCTTGTGCAGGGGACGCCTGATGTAACCCGTCATAGTTCTTTGTTTCGCGAGCACAGAACAAACAAACAAACAAACAAACAAACGGCGGGAGCTCGCGCACCGTCGCGTCGCCTGGCATACCTAATGGGGTATTGCGTGTCGACTTCATGGTATGAATAATTTGAACATATTGTGTTAGTCACTGCATTGTTAAAGGGAGCGTTTTTGTCCCCTGTAATATTTAGAAAACCGATGGACGAAATGCGTGCAAAAATTATCGTTCGAAAGCTTGCATCATTACCCATATTTGTGTCAAGCAAAACTTTGAAATGATGAAAACGGCTGACGTAGAAGGCAAAGCAATAGGACAATATGATATGTTTGTGTTTCTGCAGCTTTTAGATGTAGTCCCACATTTCGGTCCAATTACTGCCAATTAACTCAAAATCAATGTTACTTTCAATTGTGGGCTAATGAAGCTCACTATGCAAATGTATAGGCATATCCAAGCCAATCTGAATTGGGAATACACTATTGACCAGCACAAGGTCGTGTTGTAATCAATTCAATATGTCTTCATAGGCGACGAGTACTTTAGCAGAATTATACCGAATGTTGCTCCACAAATGGGACATTCATGTCATAGGCGACTTCAGATACACAATCATGGTGGTAACCCGATAAATTCATGTCATAGGCGACGTCAGGTACACAGCAATTGTGGTAACCCGACACAACCTAGTCTATAATCCTGTGCGTGGTCTTGGCGACTGTAGCGACATGTGTTGCATTCTCAATCTGTCATTTAAGACAGAAAGACCGATAAAGCGTAACAAGCCTGCATAATTACTGTAAGTAATACTCTTGATCTGCTCGTTGAGATGATCATTATCACTGAAACCGATGAATTATGCCAAAATTTCAGCCGTGGTTACATTTCGACGGCTTGTGTTTGTCAACAGAGATAATTTTACGGCGAGAGAAAGCGTAGAAAACGAGATAAAAGTTATTTTGCAGGTAGTGGTGAGTAGCTCTTCGATGTCGTTTACGGTGAGGCCAAACAAATTCATCCGATCTAAATGCTTCCGGGTGAGGTTTACTGTTAATCACATGGTCTCAACAATTGGTATATTGTCCTAAAGGCTGACTGTATTTACTGTGAAGGCTATGGATCCCTCTGGAATGCCAGATGGAAATTGCTCATGCAGCAGTCTGAAGTAATCACGTGCGTTGGTTAAATAAGATGGAACAACAACTAGAAGTTGGTTCATAATCCGCTTCAGGACCCAGGATAATTTATCGAGTTGGTTCGCACAAGCTGAAACTATAGTGCGGGATATGTAAGCTTCGTGACATTTTGGGAGGCCGTAAAACTCGGCTATACGATAGCAGCATGGCTTGATGGCTCCAACAGTCTTATCATACAGTCTGTCCTTCACAGTCTGGTATACGATGGCTCCAACAGTCTTATCATACAGTCTGTCCTTCACAGTCTGGTACACGATGGCTTTAGTAGCAGCATGTAGCGTACGCGACTCACCTAAAAGAGCCGCTTGTTTAATCAGAACGAATCCCTTATATATTTCGCACACTTTCACATGATGCGCTATGTCACGCAGGCTCAGACGCTCCTCTTCGTATGGTTTGGAGCCACCATACGAAGGTGGTTTGTGTGATAGGTCTTGGACCGATTCATTTATTTCTGTTTGAGCTCCTGCAGAGCCTTTTTGTTTGTGTCAGAGTCGACGATGGTTCCATGCATGTATCTGTGTCACTAACGCGAGGGTTCGAGCTCAATCTACGATTTGTGTCTGTGTCGGTATGATTATCGCTTTCAGGAAGTTGTGGTGTGTCAGTGCGATTGTTGTTATTGAACTGCTGTTGTGTGTGATCTTGAGTCATTAGTATCTTATACATACCTGGGAGGCAATGGTGGTGGTGAAATTACAAGTCGCCTCAGTTTTATGGAAGTGTACTGACCAGTGTGGAGCAAAAGCAGCTCTCTCCCAAGCAGCCTGTGCATGCTCATTCTCATGTTCTTGCTGTTGTTGTTGTTCTGTGTATTTGGACCTACCTGCGTCTTAGCGATCCTATCAGCGTCATGTGGTAGGTAGCTAATTCACAATTCAGAGCATCGTACCAAGTAGCCAGCGAGTTGTCATCAACAGAGGAGTGGGATAATGATAGTCTCCATAGTTACCAAGACAGACTGGACAAAAACGAACCCAATATTACTACGACCTGGAATCCGTGTTCATTTCCCGTCTGTACAATACATTCAGCTGCAGATAACCAATAAAGCATCCAGAGCGAAGAAGTTGCATGCATTGGAGACGTGTAAATAGCGACACCCGCCCACCTTCCAGGATATATGCCGATCAAACATTGAAGCGTTCAGAAACGACAAAAGCTCGCATTAATTCCGTACATCATTCACCCGGCAAGGCAAGCAGACTCGGCAGCCAACGGAACAGCCGACTCTGCCGTCCGGACATGTCACCACAGCCGACTCTGCCGTCCGGACACCTCACCACAGCCGACTCTGCCGTCCGGACACCTCACCACAGCCGACTCTGCCGTCCAGACACCTCACCACAGCCGACTCTGCCGTCCGGACACCTCACCACAGCCGACTCTCCAGTCCGGACACCTCATCACAGCCGACTCTGCCGTCCGCACACCTCATCAAAGTCGACTCTGCCGTCCGCACACCTCATCACAGCCCACTCTGCCGTCCGGACACCTCATCAAAGTCGACTCTGCCGTCCGGACACCTCATCAAAGTCGACTCTGCCGTCCGCACACCTCATCACAGCCGACTCTACAGTCCGGACACCTCATCACAGCCGACTCTGCCGTCCCGAACCTCATCACAGCCGACTCTCCAGTCCGGAAACCTCATCACAGCCGACTCTGCCGTCCGGACACCTCAACACAGCCGACTCTTCCGTCCGCACACCTCATCACAGCCAACTCTGCCATCCAGACACCTCATCACAGCCGACACAGCCGCCCGGACACCTCAACACAGCCGACTCTGCCGTCTGCACACCTCAACACAGCCGACTCCGCCGTCCGGACACCTCATCACAGCCGACTCTCCAGTCCGGACACCTCATCACAGCCGACTCTGCCGTCCGCACACCTCATCACAGCCGACTCTGCCGTCCGGACACCTCAACACAGCCGACTCTGACGTCCGGACACCTCAATACAGCCGACTCTGCCGTCCGGACACCTCATCACAGCCGACTCTGCCGTCCGGACACCTCAATACAGCCGACTCTACCGTCCGGACATGTCACCACAGCCGACTCTACCGTCCGGACACCTCAACACAGCCGACTTTGCCGTGCGGACACCTCATCACAGCCGACTCTGCCGTCCGGACACCTCATCACAGCCGACTCTGCCGTCCGGACATGTCACCACAGCCGACTCTACCGTCCGGACACCTCAACACAGCGACTCTACCGTCCGGACACCTCAACACAGCCGACTTTGCCGTGCGGACACCTAAACGCGACTCGCCGTCGGACACCTCAACAGCCGACTCTCGTCCGGACACCTCATCACAGCCGACTCTGCCGTCCGGACACCTCAACACAGCCGACTCTGACGTCCGGACACCTCAATACAGCCGACTCTGCCGTCCGGACACCTCAGCACAGCCGACTCTGCCTCCCGGACACCTCAATACAGCCGACTCTACCGTCCGGACATGTCACCACAGCCGACTCTGCCTTCCGGACACCTCACCACAGCCGACTCTACCGTCCGGACATGTCACCACAGCCGACTCTACCGTCCGGACACCTCAACACAGCCGACTTTGCCGTGCGGACACCTCAACACAGTCGACTCTGCCGTCCGGACACCTCATCATAGCCTACTCTGCCGTCAGAAAATTCATCACAGCCGACTCTGCCGTCCGGACACCTCATCACAGCCGACTCTGCCGTCCGGACACCTCAATACAGCCGACTCTACTGTCCGGACACCTCAACACAGCCGACTCTGCCGTCCGGACATCTACTCACAGCCGACTCTGACGAAGACACAGATACTCACAGCCGACTCTGACGACAACGCATCTACCCACAACTGGCTCTGTCGTCTGAACGCATACTCGTAGCTGACTCTGCCATCTGGACACATACTTACAGCCCGTGCGCAGGTAGAAAGTGAAAAGACAAAAAAGCAAAGTGGGGAAGTGAGACAAAAATCAGGCGGACGAAAGTTGGAAATGCTAAACAGACACAAGGAAGAGGATGTTAAAACGTTAAAGTTGAAAGTTGAAATGTTGACCTGAACCTTCCTGAAATGCCTGCTCAATAGCTGGGTATCTAATTCGGTTTAAATATTTCAGAGACATATTAAAGGGTTTTAAGAATGATAATGATATGTCTGGGATGACCCCTTTTTTAAACAATGCATGAGCTTCCGGAGCTCTTAGCGGCTCCGTCGTCAGATGGTATATTACAAGAGAAGACGTTTTCCACAAAATTTCAAACACAGGACACGAGCAGTGAGGAATGCAGCACTCAATGCAGCAAAACACGGCAGGGACTGTAAAACAACACACTTGAAACTTCCACGTAGTAACAAACGGTAGGCAATAAAATGCATCACAACTGACATCCCCAATTCTCCCCCACCCCTCCCCCAAGACTACTGCTGGTCAATATTAGCCACTCTCCAGATGGTCGACCATTCTAAACCCCTATCCCGATTCAGCTCTGGTCGCGACTTTATAATATGGTAAGATTCTAACAGCTTCCTTCTCCTAAACTGTGTTTCACGTCCCAGAATCTCCACGTAGTTCCAATGGATATCGTGCCGGGTATCTACAGCGTGTTGAGCAACTGCGGACTTTTCTGGTTGGGCCTTGGAGAGAGCGTTCCGGTGTTCCTTCAGGCGCTTGTCCAGCGGCCGACCACTCTCGCCAATGTACGTTGCGTTGCATTCCCATGCCAGGCGGTAGATGGTTCCCGAGTGTTGTCCCCGATCTCTTCAGTCTTTGAGACGTTTACATAGCTTCATTAGGTTTAAGAAAGAAATTCCCCAGAAAACCAAAGGTTGAAAGGTTACAGACAAGAAGTTTCTTCTTTTCGAAATTAAATACAAAAAAACGAAGTTAAAAGAAATTTAAATTAAAGGGAGGAAAAAATTAAAAATTAAAAATAAGTTAAAATTATATTAATATATATAAAAAAAAAAAAAAAAAAGTAGAATAACCTTAAAAAAATAACCAATTTTATAAGTAATAAAAAAAAAAAAAAATGAAAAATTTTAAAAAATTAAAAAAAAAAAAAAAATATAGGTAGTAGTAATAAAAAATAAAAATAAAAATTAAAAAATAAAAATTAAAATTAAAAACCAAAAAGCAAAAAAATAAAAAGAAAAAAAAAAAAAAAAAAAAAAAAAAAATATAAAAAAATTTTATAATATTATTAAAAAAAAAAAAAAAAAAAAAAAAAAAAAAAAAAAAAAAATAATATAAATAAAAATAAAAAAAAAAAAAAAAAAAAAAAAAAAAAAAAAATAAATAAGTAAAAATAAAAAAAAAAAAAAAAAAAAAAAAAAAAAAAATAAAATATAAAAATATAAAAAAAAAAAAAAAAATAAAAAAAAAAAAAAAAAAAAAAAAAAAAAAATGGGCACGTCGCGTTCGGCCTTCCGTAATGGCAGTCTGTTTTTTAACACGCGCATTGGAGGATAGTGGGGGTGGGCGAGAAAATCGCTAGAAAATTTTTTTAAACGCCCACCCCTCCGGTTTTTCGTACATAACTCCAGATTTTACCGGGCGATATACGCCATTTTTGCGTGCCTGCTTAGAAGTGTCCGGCGAGTCGTTTAAAGCAAACACCGAAATCGGTTGCATTATTTTCGAGTTAGGGGCCGTTAAAGTCAAAACAATTCGTAGCGTCAGACCACAAAATTCGGCGCTGATGCGCTTCCCGTATATTGGCAAACCGGAAGTGTTCTTGGCAACACTAGCGACTTGTTGGATGTATATTGGTATGCTATATAGTTTCAAGGTCATGTTAAATCACCGAGGTCAGTCAGGTCAAGTTCATGACAGGTTAATGGAACCAAACTTGGTCAACTGGAATGCTGTCATAAATGCAAATGATTGTCATGCGATTGATGTCGCTTTGCATGTTACCCCCTACACATTCTGAAAACTACTGTTCGTCATTGTGTACCTAAGCGTTTCCATACTTTATTTATGTACTTCACTCCATTCTTCGCGAAGCCGATTGCGCCGAGCTGTCCGACGGAGCAGTCAGGCGGGCGGCCCGGTTCCGGTAACTGGAACAGGTAACTGACCTGATAAAGTGCTGCTATATAGGTAACCTGAGGTCAAATGTCGGGTCTAGCATCTGTATTGCATCATTAGTAATGTCCAAAACATCACTGAAGCCCATTTTGGAGCATTTAAACACAATCACGGCGATCCATAACAATGACAAGCTAAGCCACGCAAAACACGGAGATTTTGACATATGTGACCTCATTTGACCTTGAAAATATTGACCTAAGATCATTAATTTGCACATCATAGAGGACACTACCGTACCCATCCATCCTGCGAATTTCGTTACTCCAGCTTTAATAGGAGCCGAGATCTTAGGGGGGGGGACGGAATCCGCCCCCCTCCAGTGCACGTAATTTTCAGAGGCCCTCCAGGGCTCGTGTTAAGGATTGACCAGACGCATGAACGATGACAACTCCCAGGGGCCTCAGGCGGCGTTCCAGGCGCTCTCTAATTCCCGGGTAATATGGAACTGAAATATATCTCACCCTGTTATCCGTTTCCCTTTTTCGGTCTTTGTGTTTTCGTGCAGCAGACGAAGCGCTTTTCTTTCGGTAGCCGTTAACGGCGAAGACCTTGTCGACGGTGGACAGTTCAAACGTAATGATGTCTTCGTCGCATCTTTTTCGCGCTCTTTCAGTAAGAGAGCGCACGACATCTTGGTTCACCTTTTTGGGAATGGTTCGACTATTGCCGCAGGTATGCGTTGGTGTGGGTGGGCTTCCTGTAGACGAAGGTTTGTAGTCGCTCATAAGTTTTTTGTAAGTTGACATTGAGGAAATTAAGACATCCGTTTTTCTCCAACTCCATGGTGAACTTGATTGATGGTCGGATGCTGTTGAGATGATCGAGGAACTTGTCGAGATCTTCGAGTCAGTGGCTCCAGCAGGCAAAGCAATCATCAACGAAACGGTACCAGACGTCCGGTTTTTTTCTCCGCCTCGCTGAGCGCCTTTTCTTCGAACAATTTCATGTAGCCGTTAGCGAGGACGACGGAGAGCGACAGCCCAATTTGAGAGCATTCCACATGCTCGCCTAACATGCGAATGCAACGCAACGTACATTAGCGAGAGTGGTCGGCCGCTGGATAAGCGCCTGACGGAACACCGGAACGCTCCCTCCAAGGCCCAACCAGAAAACTCCGCAGTTGCTGAACACGCTGTAGATACTCGGCACGATATTCATTGGAACGACGTGGAGATTCTGGGACGTGAAACACAGTTTAGGAGAAGAAAGCTGTTAGAATCTTACCATATTAGAAAGTCGCGACGAGAGCTGAATCGGGTTGGGGTTTAGAATGGTCGATCATCTGGAGAGTGGCTAATATTGAGGAGTCTTGGGGGAGGGGTGGAGGAGAATTAGGGATGTCAATTGTGATGTATTTTATTGTCTACTGTTTTTTACTACGTGGAAGTTTCAAGTGTGCTGTTTTACAGTCCCCGCCGTGTTTTGCTGCATTGAAGTAACGCATTCCTCACTGTTCGTGCCATGTGTTTGAAATTTTGTGGAAAACCTTAATTGTCTTCTCTTTTAATATATCATCTGATGACGGAGCCAGAAATATTATTATAATTCGGTTTATTTGGACTGATTACGTCATGTGGGTACAAATTGGTTAACTAGGAATGAAGAAAACGTGCCCAAGAGTTGTGAGAAAATGTGCATCCTACCAATATTTATTATATCCCACTATCACACTTAAGATTGGAAGATATCATTGGGCTAAGGATAAATCAAGATGCGTTAATTAAGCGCAGAATTCCAGTGTTTATCGTGCAATTTTGTTACCATTGTGATTATCTATTTATCATATTTTCTCCCTGAAATTTCCACTCATGTACCACATGTTCAGGGATGATTTCCATGCATGTCATACGCATACCACGAAGTACCCCACACAACCACGACCAGAGAATGTAGTGTGAGGACAGTTGCCACCAAATACCGGGCTTACCTTCCAAGCTTGGAGTCCCTGAGGATTTCCTTGCCAATTATGTTTGTTTACCTTGTTGATCTGAACTAAACTGTCCAACGGTGCTGGGCTCCGCTGTCAACCTTTCCGTTTCTATTTCTTTTCTCCTTGATTTTTCCCGTTCAATTGGTTTTCTCTTGGCCTTTATCCCGGTGACTTGTTGCAGGTAAATATTTGTTTTCTTGGTTTATACACTTTTGGGAATTTTCTCCATTTGACTTTGATCCATTTTGACATTTGGTCCTCGGACTGTCGAGGACAACTCCTCCGTCCGGCACACGAACTCACTGCTGGCACTAACCCAGTTCCCACGGCCACCCCTAATCAGAGTTATATCTTTAATCCGGTTTACGCAAGTCATGGAAACACCTCCGATCCAATTCATAAACCTGATACAAATCCGAACACTAAGCCGACGACTGTTTGTGCTGAGCGCCCGAAAACCGGCCTACAATAGGCACCAGTAAGGAAAGAAATAGATTTATCCGACTATGTGAATACTTCTTTGCATAGTTGTTGTGTGCTTTCCTCTCGTTGTGATGCATACACATTTCGAATGCCATTTAAGCTCTATTCTTTTTACCGAACATATACGATAATGACAAGTTGTTTAGAGAGGTATTGTATGCTGGACTTTTGTTACTGAGCACAGCCCCGCAAAGCCACAAAATCTGACGAACGCGATAACGTGCGTGTTTCCTCGACGGCCAAGAGAGCGCATTTACGATCGTTCTGCAAGTTCCCTATCGCGATATGGGCTCCGATCTGCCAGTTCCCTATCGCGGTATGGGCTCCGATCTGCCAGTTCCCTATCGCGATATGGGCTCCGATCTGCCAGTTCCCTATCGCGGTATGGGTTCCGCTTCTTGCGTATGGGTTCCCTATCGCGTTATGGGTTCCGATCTGCCAGTTCCCTATCGCGGTATGGGTTCCGATCTGCCAGTTCCCTATCGCGTTGGGTTCATATGCCGTTCCCTATTGCGGTATTGGTTCCGATATGCCAGTTCCCTATTCGGTATTGGTTCGTCCTATTGCGGTATTGGTTCCGATATTTCTATTTTGCCAGTTCCCTATCGCGGTATGGGTTCCGATCTGCCAGTTCCCTATCGCGGTATGGGTTCCGATCTGCCAGTTCCTTATCGCGGTATGGGTTCCGATCTGCCAGTTCCCTATCGCGTTATGGGTTCCGATCTGCCAGTTCCCTATCGCGGTATGGGTTCCGATATGCCAGTTCCCTATTGCGGTATTGGTTCCGATATGCCAGTTCCCTATTGCGGTATTGGTTCCGATATGCCAGTTCCCTATTGCGGTATTGGTTCCGATATGCCAGTTCCCTATTGCGGTATGGGTTCCGATCCTGTGGCTGCAGCAAGGGAGCCTCATAGCTCGTCTCTTGGCCAATACCGCGACCTGTTCGTACAGCGACCTGAATATTGCCTGATATTCGTTAATATAGGCAACAACACCTATCATCCCGAATACAGATTTATGCAGGGTAAGCATGCTAGTGTTCTCTACTTGCAGCGCACCCGTTATCCATATTTACACTTTATTGCCGTCAGGCCAGCACGATGCCAAATAATTTTCCGACCCGCAGCCGTTGCTCTTCTTCTTAGAGCAGACCGTCGTATTGGTTGACTTGGGGACGACACACGTGTTGGTTGACTTGGGGACGACACACGTGTTGGTTGACTTGGGGACGACACACGTGTTGGTTGACTTGGGGACGACACACGTGTTGGTTGACTTGGGGACGACACACGTGTTGGTTGACTTGGGGACGACACACGTGTTGGTTGACCTGGGGACGACACACGTGTTGGTTGACTTGGGGACGACACACGTGTTGGTTGACCTGGGGACGACACACGTGTTGGTTGACTTGGGGACGACACACGTGTTGGTTGACCTGGGGACGACACGTGTTGGTTGACCTGGGGACGACACACGTTGGTTGACTTGGGGACGACACACGTGTTGGTTGACTTGGGGACGACACACGTGTTGGTTGACTTGGGGACGACACACGTGTTGGTTGACTTGGGGACGACACACGTGTTGGTTGACTTGGGGACGACACACGTGTTGGTTGACTTGGGGACGACACACGTGTTGGTTGACCTGGGGACGACACACGTGTTGGTTGACTTGGGGACGACACACGTGTTGGTTGACTTGGGGACGACACACGTGTTGGTTGACTTGGGGACGACACACGTGTTGGTTGACTTGGGGACGACACACGTGTTGGTTGACTTGGGGACGACACACGTGTTGGTTGACCTGGGGACGACACACGTGTTGGTTGACTTGGGGACGACACACGTGTTGGTTGACTTGGGGACGACACACGTGTTGGTTGACTTGGGGACGACACACGTGTTGGTTGACTTGGGGACGACACACGTGTTGGTTGACTTGGGGACGACACACGTGTTGGTTGACTTGGGGACGACACACGTGTTGGTTGACCTGGGGACGACACACGTGTTGGTTGACTTGGGGACGACACACGTGTTGGTTGACTTGGGGACGACACACGTGTTGGTTGACTTGGGGACGACACACGTGTTGGTTGACTTGGGGACGACACACGCAGTGAGCGCACGGCATATACGTTGCATCAGATTCAGCCGTTGAAGAAATCCAAGATCCAGCGAACGGTGCTGAGCTCACCTCGAGCATAAGTACCGAAACGCTATCATGCATGAAGGAAGATCATTCTTGTCTATGATAAAATGGAAAATAGATTGAGGTGATGTGAGAGACTCGGATCTTGTGTGGGGAAGGTGGAGCAGCATGTCGTGCCGTCTATCGTCTCGCGACCGTACCGGACATATCTGCGCGCCCGATCAGACCCTCAGAAGCCGCCAACACCCACCCCAGTCACATGGTGGCGTGGCGGGTGTCCAGCTGTTGAGTCGACATTCAGTCAAGGGACCTAACTGTGGTGCACTCAGGCACCTAACGAGGAGGTCCTTGCTTGGGCGTGTATTGTTCTATACTGACCGGGCACAGGCGGGCACCAGCGACATTTGTGCGCATTCAATACACTAAGAAAAAATTAGAACCCATGGCGCTAAAGGATGCTAATGCAGACACTGTAGCGCCAAGAATGTACTCCCACCAGAGCCTTGATTCTAATTTCAGTATCAAAGAAGCATAAATGCACTTTGTCAGGAACCTTTGGGTGATACAAGATTATACATGAAGAACATGCACGCTCTTCCATGCTACATGTAGTATGCAACTGTTGCAACTGAATTCTAGGTTGCATACATGATATTTCAGAAAGTAGCCTGAGTAGCACCTAGATACTTACAGCATGCTCATCGTGAAAAGTGAATGGCCAATAAACACTCTGCGAGCACTACAATAAAGCAGCAAGGTACTTAGCTTGGAACTAGTCTTCTGAATCTTCTACTAATATAAGTATCTCTGCAGCAAACCTCCCGCCATTTTTCCGCCATTTGTTTTGACTCGGTGCGATATTGGCTGCACGTCCTGGAGGCAAGTTGCGTGTTTTCCCACTTTTATCCCTGTGCTCATACTGTATTGTTAGCACAACAAATGGGTATAGTTCTCCTGTAGCTGATTCAGTGCAAGCATAAATTGGGGTCGGTGCAATGTACTGTGTAAGGAATATAATTCATTGATTCTGTTACTGTGAGAACCAGCACAAATCCATATGGGTAGGTTTATGTGTAAGGGCATGCTTACAAGAGGCAGAATCCTAGCCGAATTCTGGTAAGTAGTTTCTTTTGCCATAGTTCTACCATAATTATGCCTTGTGTAAACAGCAGTGGGTGTAAAAAAGCACACAGGAATACAATATGTGGTATTTAAAGAAGACCCTGAGTGCAAATTGGACAAAATGCATTGACGGGACTTGCTAAAGCTTCCCTAACAACTTTTCTTGTACCATTTCTTTGGAAAAGTGAGATGTTCACTATTTAAAATCATGCCACGTAGCATTGAAATGGTGGGTCATGCAGACTCCTTCAGTGGCGTAATGATATCAAGTGACCGAACACCAGTATGTTTTAGGCAGTTTAACACCAGTAGATTTAGGCAATCCACCACCAATCGGTTTGGTTAGATTAGGACTGTTCAGGTTTGCTTTTGTGCTTTTATGTAATTCTTCATTATATATTATCCCACCCAAAATGGCATTATTGTGCTTTATGGTGTTTGAGAGACAAGTTTTACATGCATCTATCTCCATAAAGCAAACAAAGGTGGTAGGTTCAGTTAGGTTGGGTTCAGTGTATTTCTTTTTTTGGGGGTTGCGAAAAATTAATTGCAGATTGTTTTTCTTCAAAAGCAGGTAAGGGTAGCTTAGGTTAGTTGAGGTTAGGTTTTTCTTCATTGGGAAAATAGAGAAGAAGATGGTTTCATATTTTTCAAATTTGCATACTTCTTTCTTCAAAGCGAGGTTAGGCTAGGCTAAGCTAAGTTAGGTTGTGTTGTATCTTTCTTCTTTTGCCTTAATCTTTTGTTATCTTACCTAACACGAAACCTTTTTTTTGGTGCCATTTTGCTTTCCAACTGAAAAGTGAGCACTTGTAGAGGAAACGAGTGGTCACATCATAATCATGTTCATAAATGTTGCATTGGAGCAAAAAGCCAAGAATTCACAAAACCCCCTTAAAGCACAAATTTACCAACTTGTTTACATAAATGTTCATTTGACAAAGAAATGAATATCATATTCATTCAAATCACACCAGAAAAAAAAAATGGTCTATGGGGTTCTATCTATTTGCCCAAAATGCATAGGCCAAAGCACATGCATGCTGGATCTGGTTAGGTTGTTGGCTAGTTTTTTTTTTGGTGGAGGACCAGGCAGAGATAGGGGGATTTTCAATGTACACAGGATTAAGATCATACACATCTATATCCTTGCAACAAGAAACAAGGAACATCCCCACAAAAATAAAAAGAACAGTTTCTCAGGCATTGACGAACATGGTGCAAACATGGTCAACAATTAAAAGTAGGCATTTCTCCTGGGAATGAATGGTTCAATTGTCTTAATGATGTTGACAAACATATTCCAATTCTTTTTTCTGAAATGCAATGTTGGGCATACATTCAACATATAGGCACCTACATATTTTTAATTTACTAAATTGTGCTGAGCAGTTCCTTATGCATATATAGGTACCTTGCCTTGTGATCATGCTACCCTGTATTGCCACCTCCAAGTAGGGTCTTTTGTTTGTTTGTTTTTTTTTTTTTTTTTTTGGGGGGGTATACATGCAGACAAAATAGGTGGGCCCAAATGGATTAGGAAGACCCTATATAATCCCATGTTAAAAGCCGAAAATATTGGGGTGATGGCAACATTGGGGGCTAAGGAGTATACATATATATCCCAACACCACGGAGTCAAGCAGGTTAGTGACATGCACCTACAAACGATCAATGAATTAAAACATTTGACCCTTCTGATAATCAAATTTTTCATTTTGGGAAGCAGTAGTTTTTTATTGTGTCCCATCTCGGAAAAAATGTACTTTTGGAAATTAGTTGTATTTCACATTAAGTATTAAGTAGCATTGAAAATACAGAAAAAAATGTAACATAACCAAAATAACCTAGCCTAAACTTCCATGCAAGAAAGGAATTATTTTTAAACATAAAATTTTTGAACAATTTTTTGCAAACATTTTCAATGTAAAAAACCTAACATAGCTAACCAAGCCTGACCAGTTTTTTCAAGAAGAAAACTAGATTTTTGAAGTTAAAAAATTGAAAATGTATTTAGCATGCAGCCTATCTTACTTAGCTTACACCTTTGTATGCTCCATGGAGGGGAAATGTGTGTAAAACTTGCCATGGTTACATTAAACTGCAATAATACCATTTTGAAAAGCATTTTTAAGATGATTTGGGCTTTAGGGCACATCAACTGCACTGGTCATCTAGCTTTTAAGATGATTTCTTCTGACAAGAGGTTAGGCTGGGTTATGTTAAATTATGTTCCCCTTTCTTTCCTAATGTCATTATTCTTGGAATATTTCCCAACTCAAATCCCCTTTATTGCCTGCATCCTGAAATTTAAGCATTTACAGAAGAAATCATTGGTCATCCAAAAATTGAAATGAAAAAGTAATGTCCAGAATTTTCCACAGAGAACCTGATATAACCGAAGCTAACAAAATGTATCCACTGTTTTCTTTATGGAGTCAATATACATGCACAACATGTGCTGTGAATACTTAAAGCACAGCAATACTGGAATTTGTGTTCTGATTTAAGGTGTTCTGGAGAAGTGTTTTGTTTTGGAGTTGCACGAGTGATGAATACTCACTGTGATTACTTGTGATATTCTGTGAAGTGCATTAGGGATATGTGAACCTTATAATACAGAGTTGTTTACATGACTGCCTGGGCTGTATGTGGTCGTGTGGAAGGAGTTCCAGGCGGCCAAGCGTCTGCTGAACTGTGAATCAAGCCGGGGAAATGTGACCACATGAAGGGTTGTCACAAATTGTCGCATTGTAATCAGGACACCGAGTTTCCTAGTGGTTTCTCTAGAGGTCCGGGTGTCGCTTTAAATAAATATTTGTTTGCAACGTCTCGTTAAACACGCGGCGGACATTAAACATCAGCACTTGTGCTTTGCTTGCTTGTTTCGCTGTGTTTGTGTATGAAAATGGTACTAATCGTGGCACTATGGAAGATGCATGAATACTAATTGTAGAATCCATTTGGTTCTTCGAAACGATAAGTCGTTTAGAAGTATCCAATAGATTCTACAACTAGTATATGTCAGTTATCAAGGGTTCTACGATAAGTACTATTGTCGGTTTCCTGAGATTCTTGGATTAGCGTCAAGGTACTTGAAAGAGTGCCTAAGCATTTCAGTACCTTGGACGTACTACCATCAGAGCCATTGCTGGTGTTTATTTAGCACCCATGATACTAATTGGATGCTAGTGTTACCCTAGTACCCTACGGGGGGCTGAAATATGTGGTTAGCATGATACGGGTACTAGGATATTAGCACCATGCTAGCATCAAAGTACTAACTACATCGTACTACAGGTAGCGCCATGGGCCAGGGCTCAAAAATAGCACCGTCCTGGCGATAACGTCGGCGACCAGGTGCAGACTCACCGGGCCGCAGTGGCGACCAAAGCCAAAATTTTGCTTTGATATGTCCGTCAACATTTGAACCATAAACGATAGAATTACTTTCATTTAGCAGCAATGATCCTTTTCCAAATCCAAAGTGTACTATGCGCGTACCGCTAATGCTACCAAATATCCCGTCCCTCTGACATACCATATTTATACTAGACGCTCCCGTCGGCACAGGACGGCGCTTTTCTGACAACCACAATGCTAAACCAATAGCATACCGTGGTCGCCAAAAGTGCCGACGGAATGGGGACCGGCCGACCAACGTGGTCGTCGCCTAGAAATCTAGTTGTAAATGAGGAATTGGAAATCAGGCAACTCTTGGTGGCTTGTTCTGTCGTTCGTTCGAAAATTGGTTATTTAAGGTATTTGTACCTAATCGTGATGGTGAATTAATGTCTTGTTTTCGTGAATTGATTGCTTGACTGCCTTGATTCATATTGACATTGCCGAGGTATGTACCTAGTTAGATATTCAGGCGTTGACTCCATCCAACCATTCAAGATACTTACAGGGAACCAGTTTGCTCCTGGAGGTTAGAGGTCAAATTGGATCAGGATAATACAGAAAGGTATGTTGATGCTCCTACCTACTTAGGAACCCAGGCAGGAACCTACCTAGGGGCCAAGGTATCTTCCTAGGTACAAGGATATGATCTTGGGTAGCAGTGTCCAGAGTGCAAGCATTGGTAAGTTTGTTGTTTTACTTTGGATATGACATTGTAAGACAAAAAATATTATAAGAACACATTTAATAATGGGATTAAGATGATGTAGCATTTTGCCTACCTAACCATTTACATATTACCAGCACAAGTGCATGCATACTTTCCAGTTGGTAACGATGATAATATCAACATCTTGATAGTTGGTTGGGGCAGTATATAATGAAGAAGAATGTAATATGTCAAATAAATCCTAATCTAACATAACCTCTGCCACTAGGTGATTTTATGCTTTATCCCATGTGTTATGGCCGGCCTTTAATTCCAGCCTAGTCTTTTCTTTTTTGAAAGAAATATATCAGGGTCGAACACTATCTTCAGAAAAAAAGGAAAAATCAAATATTTCTGCAAAAAAAAACAAGAAAGCAAAACATAATTTCCTTCCATTTTGAGCAGGAATGAATGGTTCCATTGTCTTAATCATGTTCAGAAATATGATCTCACAATATTGGCTATAATTGCACTTTAAGGTATGCATGACGCAAGTTTTGCACACATTTTATCTTCATGAAGCAAGCAATAGGGTAAGGACTGGTTGGGTTAAGCTTTTCTTTTAAGTTAAAAACACTCATTTTTAAACCTTTTTCAACAAACAAAAAATATATCTTCAAAACCAGATTGAGCTAGGGTAGGCTATGTTAGGTTTTTAAATTTGAAAATGTTTCAGAAAAATTGTGAAATTTTATTTTTGCAAGAAATGCATTTTCTTACATGGAAGGTTAGGCTAGGCTAGGCTAGGTTATGCTAGGTTATGTTATGTTGCATTTTTTCTTTCTTTTGCACCTTATTTTTATGCTATATTACCCAACTCCAAGCCCATTTGTCGGTGTTATTTTGCCTACTAACTGAAAGGTATGCATATGCACAGGAAATGAGTGGTCACGTCATGTTGACCACATTCACATAGAGATTGCATTGGAAAAAGAAATTCCAAGAATTCAAAAATTACCTGAAGGTGCAGATTTACCTAATATTGTCCTGAAGTGTCATGTCATTCTGAAAGTTAAAAACAAAAACATCTAGTGTAAAGTTTTGGGTATTGTGATTTTAGATCTTCACAGGACAAGTTTTACACACATTTTACTGCCATGAAGCAAAGAGTGTTGTTAGGTTTGGTTACATGAGGTTAGTTTAGGTGTTTTTATGGAGAACAATTTTCCTTTATTGAACAACAACAAAAAATGTTGATTTTTCTTCAAAAGCAGGTTAGGCTAGGTTAGGTTAGGTTTTTCATTGGGCGAATCTTGATAAATAAATATGAAAGCTTTCTACTGTTTAATATTTCTTTTTTCATGGTGGCTTGGTTAGGTTATGTTATTTCTTTTGCTTTTGAGCATTATTTGTATGCTATATTACCCAATTGAAGGCCACCTTTTTAGTGTTCTTCTACCTGCCAACTGAAAAGTAAGCATTTGCAGTGGAAATGAGCGACATCATGTTAACCATGTTAATAAATTGTTGGAAAAGGAAGGTCCAATACTTCAAAAATTACCTGAAATCATAAATTTACCACCTTTTATGGGGACAAAATTAACTTGTTCTTTTGTATTTCATTAAATTAGAAATCCTAACATAAGATATCCTATGATAACACCTTTGCTTTACAGAGGAAAAGCATGTGATTACTGATTAGCATGTCTTGTATACAGTCTAAACTACAAATTACTGCAGCTCCTAAGATGGCAAGTGGAGAAGGTTTAGATAAAGATACCTATATTGAAGAACATTGGAATGTAGAGCTGGTGCTGATTTGGTCTGCTTACTTTGCTTTTCAGTGCCATCCACCTTGCCATGCCAGAATTTGCTGTGTCAGTTCCTATTATTTTTTAAAGAAAAATACAGCAACTCTAACATGCACAGAGATTACAGCACAATGATGGTACTTTTCTTTGTATAGGTATCATCCAGATACTTTGAATATGATATATCTAGGATAGATGGTATTTTTCCACTCTGTCCAGGATATGGGTCTTCAGCATCCAAATCCAGTGTGAAAAGAATACATGCATATTATGCTGGATTTCAAATAAAGTAATTGTACCAGAATGTTGGTGCACTGTACAATCATTCCAGGACATGCACAGATGTGTAGAGTTTGGCTTGAAAAATATTCTTTGTTCAGGCATATTTTTTGCCCAAGTTACCTATCCAGATATCTTGAATAGTATATATCTAGAATAGATGGTATTTTTCCACTCTGGCCAGGATATGGCTAGGATATGGGACACCAACATCCCAATCCAGTGTGAAAAGAATACATGCATGTTTTACTGGACTTCAAACTGAAATAATTGCGCCAGAATTTTGGTGCACTGTATAATCATGGCACAAGTACAGATGTACTGAGTTATGCTTGAAATAAATGCTTGGTTGAAGCATAATTTTTTGCCAAGTATCCCTGGATATGTACCATTATTTCATTTTTCTGGAGCTATGCTAGATATGTCTAGAGTAATATGTATTCTCAAGTTGCTTCAACATGGGGAACAACTCAAAACCAGTAAAGCTTGGTTAAATACATTTCACTTCAATAAAACTGTCATGACCTGTAACATATCTGTACATGTGATGTAAGTTTGGTGCTGTGTGTCAAAATTTTCATGGAATTCTTCAGTTTCAAAGCAAGCAGGGTTGGACATGGTTGAATTTGCTCTTTAATGTTGCATTTCGAGAGCAAAATGCTTAACATTCAATTCCAAAATTGTAATTTTGTCTTCCTGAACCATTAACTCCTTTCTGTATTTTCCAGTTAGCTTGGGCATGTCAATCAAACAGGAAGAAGTTTGCAGTCATTTGCAAACATCTTAAATATTTTGGTGAAAAGGTCTCATATATTATAATCCCATATATTCCAGACAATTCCCCATGGAGGATAATTTTGTAAATGACAAACATCCAGTGCAGGAACATTCTTTCAACCCTGATTGGACAGAGTACTTGTCAGCAGTCGGCAGGCTGGATTTTTGCTTTGCAATCCTGGATGTGGAGAGGAAATGTTTTGGTGTAATTGAATATGGAGAGGTTCTTTTTATTCCAGCTTATGGCATCAGAATCTCGGCTTGTACTTTCCAGTAAATCTTGAGCACATCACAGAGCAGTTCATGGCCAAGAACCATTATTGGCCTACAAGTGAGACAAATGAAGACGATTTCTCAAGAGGATGATGGTCTGGATGCACCAAATCCAGGATTAGGTAATTTTTCCAACCCCGGCAGTCACTGCTCTGGTTGTACATGTACCCCACCCTTTCTGATTACTATCGATCGCGTATTCTTATATGCTTAACTGAGTGGGGTGATGCCATGGTGCAATATTTGGCTTGTGGGTCCAGTATGTTGACATATTATGCCCAGCCAAACATTTTAATTCAAATTAGCATTATTCGCGTTGATCTCAGTTAACCCCACTATCACCTATCATTATATTCCCTGCATGCATTGCGTTTTGTGTGAACCCATTTCTCATCAAGATATGCGGGATATCGTCCTTTTCGTCGGTCTTAGCTCCGCACTGCAAGAGCCGAACTAAGAGCATGGATTCGCGGGGCTGCTTCAAGGATAGCAACAAGAATTTGTCGTACAAGATGGACAACATCCGCATAGTCAGTGACCTGCGCGCCATCCAGGCTTCGCCGACCGAGCGTCGTCGGCGCTGTACTGGCGGCTGCGTCTCGCCTGCATATTAGCGGATTGATTTGGGGCTATGAGGCGGCCACTGCTGCGACTGTGAGGTGGCCATGGTTCGGGCTGTGAGGCGGTCGCTGCCGCACCCGTGAGGCGGTCACTGTGGTGGCTGTGAGGCCGCCACTGCCGCGGCTAAACTGATCGGCAACGGTGTGAAATGTTATCTTAGTTATGCCCAATTTTGTTTTGTCTAGAAAATTATTTTTTGATAGGACGCTTTTTAGAAGTGCACCACTGAAATTCATATAGATCAGGATTCCATCCATATCAGCGTATTTTCATGTTTCTTCCACAAAATATATGAAGCTGAAAAATGTGCTGAAGAAGATATTAAAGGAAATGGCTTATGCCTACTAGTTCTGTTACTACCGTCCAAGTGTAGAAGTACTGTACCTATTAGTAATTAATAATTGCTCGTTGTTTTGTATGTGATGTAAGATGACAGCTAATGGGAATTATAAGTATTCATCTGGAATATAACTGTAATCTATTCTATACATGGTAGAAGATTGCGAGTAATTGATGTTCGATTGCCGAAGATCGCTTGGGATTTTTCACCTTTATGTGCCGGACTCCGGATTGTGTTATTCTTCGCTATCTTCGAGGGAATTGTGTTCATCCTCCACTGTCTCCGAACGACTTTGCTCTCCGAGCGACATTCAGGAGTTCCTTTTGGAAGGGCGACACTCCTTTTGTTGCGCAAAAATTTACCCAGGGCGCCAAGCGACACCCTTTTCTGATGAAACAATCGAAGAAAAAGCATGGAAGGCCGTCAGATCTGACAAAAAATCATGAAAATCATGTTTCTGAAATTTCATGTTATCCGTCCCGAAGGACAAACGCCCTTTCACCACCCAACCCTATCCCCTGTCCATTGGACCCATACCTGATTGGCGACCAATTTCCCAGAATTGTATCTCGTCGGCGACCACCGAAAGGCTTTTTTGAGCCCTGCCATGGGCACTGTGATAAGAATCTAAATTTTACAGGGGCGGTACTGGTTGCACCATCTAGGGTGTTTAAAAATCACCTTACGGGTGCTGGTTTTTGCTGCATCGATAAGCACCCAAGGGGTTCTAGATTTATGTTTACAGTGTACTAGCGCCACCTATGCCTTGGTCCTTACGTTACTACACCACCCGCCACCTAAACAACACTTACGACAACAGCTAACGAGTGTACATAAACGAGCGCCAAATGTTGTAAATGCACATAGCATTGCAAAACAATTAACACAGACAAGGCAATGACTTTTGTAGTAGATGTGCCGTCACAATACCAGGATCTGTCCGTAACAATCGAAACACTTGGCTATAGGTAGAGAGGTGCGCTATTTACAGCCGCAGTCTGTCGGGAGGTCACCGAGGTCTGTCGGGAGGTCGCCGAGGTCTGGAAGAGCGACGCGGCAGCGCATGATCCGCAATCACACGTTCAGTAGCGGGATTTGCCATGGGAGAACGATCCGGAACACCATGCTCGCCATCCCTCTGTTCCGCCCGCGGACATCGCACGTGCTCTGTCGGTCCCGGAGAAACCTCTGGCGGAGAGCTGACATGTTGTAGTGAAGGTTTTTCTCTCCCCCTCACTCATGGGGTAAACCTTCTGGCACGTTGATAGTTTAGGGTACCTCAGCGTTGGACGATATTTAAGACCCCGGTTAAATTCAATGGTTCGAAGCCTTCCATCTCCGAGCTCTGATCTCACATCTTGACACGCACTTCCAAAACCAGCACTTCTATATTGTGCTATTAGTCAACAGACAAATGGCCACGAAGATCAAACAATAATGCGCAGCGTGATATAGCGTTAACAAGGTAGTTTCATTTTGACAGACAGGTGCAACTATTTCTATCAGATAATGACATCTCCACAAACAGCGACTCTCAGGCAGAGTCCACGACGTACCTTAGTATGGGGCCAGGGCTGGCCAGACGGCGGCCGCCAGAGGGGCGAACGCCCACGACGACCGTTCCTCCAAGAGAGCCCTACTGCCTCGCGGTACCGTCGCTAGATACCCTCGGCAACGCCTGTCCCACGTGACCAACACGTCACTACTGCGTCGCATGGTCCGGACGTCGGGCCCGAGTCGAGAACAATAGCAGACTACTGCAGGCGGGCGCGCTCTCTGACATCAGACATCAGAGACACAATGTCAGCTCAGAGTCAGATATCAGAGCCGCCTCTGATGACATCCAGAGACTGGCCTCGCGTGGGAACGAGTGCTGAGACGGCACCTCGGTAGCCTCGCTCGGCCTGGCGCCGCACACGTGAGCTGTTCCGACAGGATGCACCGGATAGGCGACCCACAACAATCGGCTCGGTAAGGCGTACTGTTCAGACAGCCGACCGGCTCAGGGCGCTGCAGCCCAAATTACATTTCATCATCCAAGACACCCACATTCTCATCACCCGGCATTGAACGTTGGGGGGTAGGGGGCTGAATGACTGGGATTTAGATGCCCCAAAACCTAACTTTGTTACAATGTGGAGATGAGCTGAGTCGCTCCGCTGATGATCCACGCCGCCGGTCCGCGGGTGCCGGTGACGGTGGCGGCGGCGGCATCTGCCCTGGCTGCTCCGTCGGAGGCACCGGCGGTGGTGACTCCCGTTACACCTGCCTCTCCGCAGGTGGCGACGGCGGCCGCGGCGGCACAGACAGCTCTTCCTGTCCCTCCCGCCTGCCACCACCATCTGGGCGACGGTGTCCCCGGCGCCAGCCCGTAGAAGCTGGTCAGCATGGCGGCTCCATATAGCCGCCCCGATGTCCACCTCGAACGACCCCGGCCCCGTCTGCGCCACGATCCGACCACGCCGCCACTTGGGACCCGAATAGCTCCGGGCCCAGACGGCATCGCCCAAACCCAGTTGGCGTAGCCGTCCTCCGGCATCCAACGACCAACACCTCGTCTCGCAATCGAAAGATTGTGGGTTCGAATCTCACCTGTCGCTACTCTTCGCCCGCGACCAATCGGCGTGAGAGATTGGCGACGCTATATATGACTCAACGGTCGACGTGTCGTAAAACCAATAACCAACCAACACCTGCTGCTCCTGACGCAGCAGCGTCTCCTGATGTGGTGACGGCCGTATCAGGTCTGACCTGCTGCGCAGGCTTCTTCCGTGCAACAGTTCAGCAGGGGTCTTGCTACCTGTGGACAGAGGTGTTGACCGATAGGCCATTGGGAACCTGGCTAATCGCTGCCCGAATGTGCCTCCTCCCTGCAGATTTGCCTTCAAGCCGTTCTTGAAACTTGGACAGTTGTCTCGGCCGCGCCGTTGCTAGCGGGGTGGAACGGTGCCACCCGGCTGTGGCGGACGACATTCCGTCTCGGGAACGTGGTGAACTCCTCTGCAACGAATTGAGAGCCATTATCAGTCACAAACCGGTGAGGTAGCCCATATCTGGAGAACAGTGTCCGAGATTCTTCTACTGCCTCAATCCATTTCGAGAACGAATCAGTCACAATGAGGAGCATTCTGTTCTGGAAATGTCCAGCGAAATCAGCATGCAGCCTCATCCACGGTCCCGAAGCTGGTTCCCATGGGTGGAGTGCCGACTTTGGCGGTGCTGTTCTCTTCTCGATGCAAGCTGAGCAGTCCCGGGCTAACTATTCTAGCTCCCCGTCCAATCCTGGTCACCACACGAATCTCCTGGCCAGTTGCTTCATCTTGCTACTGTCTAGGTGGCCAGAGTGCAGTTCCAACAGGATCTGTCTGCGGAGTCTGGTGGATACCACAACTCGACCTGCCCATAGGAAGCAGTCGCCCTCTGTGGAGAGTTCTTCCGTCCTGCGTCGGTAGGCCGTGGCGTCCTCCCCCGTGTTGTCCGTCCAACCGGACCGGACGTATGTCAGCGCACGTCCGAGAATGGAGTCGTGACGCGTCGCTGTTGCCAGCTACTTTGCCGTCAGGGACGGTCCCTCGTCCTCCAGGAAAAGAACGTCAGTCGCATCTGGTCTCAGATCCTCGCAGTCCGATCCAGGATCCATCCCTGCACCGGACAGCGGCAGTCTGGATAACGTACAGCCGTACAGCCGTAGGGCCTCGATCCAGCTGCTTCCCAGGAGAGCCCGCTGGCCGTTCAGACGAGACACGAGCAGAGGAAGCTGCTGCTGAATACCGTTAAACTCTATGGTGACGGTCGTTTCACCTGTTATAGGGATGAGATGTCCTGTGAATGATGACAACTTCACTTTAGTTGGTTTCAGCTTGATGCCAGGCACCAGTATATCAGCGCTGATTATAGCTGCAGGCGATCCAGTATCCACCAACATTTTGAGCTTTGCACCGTTGAGCATTGGCTCTATCACAGGAGGCCGACATTTATCATTCGCAGAACAGTGGACCTCCCACAGAGTCACGTTCAGGTTATCTGCCATGCTATTATTATCAATAGCTTGCACTTGAACAGTTGACGTTGACGTCTGCTTCCGGAACGAGGTTCTACAACATCGAGTGAAATGGTTCATATTTCACCACTTGAGGCACTTCTTACCCCTGGCGGGACATACCTGATGAGCCTTCAGACCACAGGCAGAACATCTCGTCGATGACTGGAGCTCACTCACAGGGACAGCAGTCTTCCTCGCCTGGATAGCACCAACCTCACCCGCCTCCTGTTCCTGCAGGCTCGACGCAGCAACTGATGCATACTTCACAGTTTGTTCAAACATCCCAGCTGTCGATAGCAATTTCTGCAGCGTCAAATCATTCCCTTTATCCAAGGCCTGATACATCAGCTTCTCCTGTAGTTTTGCAATCGCCCCAGCTACTACCTGATCACGTATCTGTACCTCAGCTTCTGTGGTAGTGAATCCACATCGTCTGGCCCGACCCCGGAGTCTCGACACATAATGGTCAAATGTATCCGAAGTCATCATTGACACCTAATGAAATGCCATTCGTTCCGCAATCACATTTTTATTCGGACATAAATGCCCAAACAATCTCTGTTTAGCTTCCTCAAACGGGTCATCAACTCCCTTTCCATTGTGCAAGGTTTGGAAAATCTCCTGATTATCAAGCCCAATCATATGCAACAAAACGTATGTTTTCTCATGGTTTGTTGATATCTGCAGCTGTGAGGTAGATCTCCAAACTCTCCACCCACTTCTGGAAATCAGCGCCGGCCATTAGCTCCCTAAGGCCGGGAAGTCAAATACCTCCGGTCGCCATCCTGGCCGACCGCTGTCACGAAGTCCCGTTCGCGCCGCTCAGTCTCGTCTGCTCACTCCGCGCCGTTGACCTCTGACCGGACCTTGCCGGCGGTTATAGGTGATCCGCTGTCCGCCAGGTGACCTCCCCTAGGCCCACTCCAAGTGGACTCGCCCAGGCCGATATGACTGGTCAAACGCCAGAAATGCGGGATCGCGTGATACACAAAAGTATTCACTTACTTCATAGACTGCCGACTGAGGCGGTGGAAAACTGTCGCAGGGAAATGAAGATGGTGGCATTAGGCCACATCGCGGAGCTCTGCCGATCTGGTATTTGACTTCCCCACATCGGCGTCAAAGGGAATTTAGCTCATTATTTGATTGGATTTTTGTCTGGTTCCCGTTATTTTCATCACCGGTGCCGGTCAGCGATTTCCGAGTTGCATTTCATGAAAAACGGATTACCACAGTGAAGCTGTTTATCGCCAGTTTTATTTAACATCATCATTAACGATATTTTCGCCGACATGCCACCTAAGTTATCAGTCTCCCTTCTTGCCGATGACAGCGCTATTTTATGCACATAAAAAAATGAAAAGCATTGTTTAGTTAGACTCCAAAACGCACTTGACCAGGTATACCAATGGTCTCTGAAATACGGTTTCACATTTTCGCCTCCAAAATCTGCCACCATGATATTTAGCAAATCACCTCCAAGCCTACATCCGGAAACACCGCTTCACCTCGGAAACACTGACATACCTTTTATGCATTCTTTTAAATTTCTTGGCATTATTTTTTATCGTAGGCTTTCCATGCATCAACACATCAAACACGTCCTGACCAAATGTTTTCACCGACTCAATTTATTTCGCAGCATTACGTCTTCATCATTCGGATCCGATCGTCATACGCTTTTACAATTGTACCAATCCTTGGTTCTTCCCATTATAGAATATGATTCGGTAGTTTACGCAGGTGGCAGTACCCCCGCTTAGAAAATTTTGAACACCTTATAAAATAAATTTATCCGTATAGCACTCGGTGCAATGCCCACATCTCCCATTACTTCTCTACAAACCGAATCAGGACTCGCACCAATAGCTCTCCGAAGAATGGAACAAACATTTAGGTATGCCGCAAAAATTCAATTTAGAGAACACCACCTGACACACGTATCTTTGCAAATTCTCCCAAATCAACACCACGACTATTTAGGTCCCGCCGAAAAGCGAACCGGCCTTACCATAGCTTCACGTATCAAAACTTTTTCTACACAACTCCAATACAATATTCCACATATTACTGCTCTTCCTCCACCAACTACACCACCGTGGCAGATGACCGAACGGAATATTTTGTATCTCACCACCACTCCAAAATCACAACATTCTCCAGAATACGTCAAACAAAAATTCCACCAGTTTCGTTCCCGTTATCGCCATATTCCTTTTGTTTTCACCGACGGATCTAAAGACGCAAATTACACAGGAAATGCCATTGTTTCCGGTACATACACAAAACAACATCGCTTGCCAAACGGGACCTCCATTTTCATCGCCAAATTGCACGCCATTCTCACTGCCCTTCGCTATGTCCGCAACCGTTCAATTTATCACCCAATGCGCCATGTCGTCATTTGTTCCGACTCAAAATCTGCTCTTCAATCTCTTCCTTCACTTTCCTTTTCGCACCATTGCCATATTTCCATTTATGACACACTAGAAACACTTCATCTGATGGGCATGAAGGTCCGTTTCCTGTGGGTGCCCAGTCACTGTGGCATCCCAGGAAACGAGGAAGCAGATCATTTCGCAAAACAATCATTACAATTACCACACATCACAGAAATCCCACCAGATTTTGACGCCATCAAATCAACAATACGACAGAACATTCGACATTTTTGGAACCAACAATTGACTGAAACCACAAACCACACACAATTACGTCTCATCGAACCTGTCATCGAAAACTGGACCACATCATATAAAAAAACAGACAAGAAGAAAAAGTTTTATCGCGGCTCCGCATAGGTCACACTTTTCTCACCCATCGATATATTTACACTGCTTCACCTCGACCTACATGCCCATCATGCAACACTCATCTTACCGTTTCACATATTCTCCTACACTGTCAACATTACCATGAACATCGAAAAACACTTACCAACTACTGCCGTGCACACAACATCCCCTTTTCTTTGCCCACACTATTAGGAGATGCACACCCTTTTCCTAATCTCCTTTTCAATTTTCTCCGAAAAACCAACTTACTTCAGGACTTGTAAATTGACTTTTTGAACATAATATTTTTTATCTCTCTTTCTATTCACGGCACGAAATGGCCTGAACAGGCCGAAGTGCCTAACATAATAAAATAAAAATACCGGAAGATTCGTGACTTCAGACTTCCGCCTTCACTTGAAACTTCACCATGCTGTTGACGTGGCAGCATGCACAAAGTACACGACAAAATTCGTCTATTGCACAGCTGCAAATGGCGTCTAGGATGGAGCAACATGCGCACTAGCGGATCCAGGGAGGGGCCATTCCGGCCATGCCCCCCCGAAGCGCTTAAAAGGGGGGGGGGGCATAGTGTCTTTTGCCCCCCCCCCGAAACCAACGGAAGTAAACTACATTAAAATGCAGTAACCTTTGCCGAGGTTAAAAAATAGCGTCGGAATGAAAGAATCAACAATTTTAAACATGTTTTTTAATAATTATTTGGAAGCCAATATAGTAGCATAGTAGATTCTGACACACATCAAGGGTTCCATGCTGCTCAAGTTCTGCTTACAGCAAGAGTTGACAAAATCGGAACCACCAGTGTGTACACGTGCACGAACGTTGACGTGGTACAAGACGTTGAACGTGAACGTGAACGTTTTGGTAAACAAGAACAAAAATCCGGTAACTTAGAAACGGTGGAGGTAGGCTGTGGCCCATACACAGGAAATTATGTTGTCAATATTTTTTTTCCATGGGCCCCTTTGCCAAATAGTGGTCGAAATCCGGTGCTTTTAACTAAAAATAGTGGGAGAATCGCACCCTCCAAATCCGTTCGACCCCCTCCCCTGATGCAATTCCCTGGTACGCCACTGGGGGGAGGGGAGGGGGATAACGCCGAAAACCGAAAGTTGCCCCCCAAGCCGGTGGGCTAGATCCGCCAGTGAACATGTGTATGAATGTATCGACAAACAACACAATTGTGTTGTTTGTCGATAGTTTGCGATAGTCGATAGTCGATAGTCGATAGTTTGCGAAGCACTACAATGCCACCATTTGCGAGTGCTTCGCCGTGCTGTTCGTTCGGGTGCCAGGTTTGAAAAACACCACGCGCCTCAGCACACTATAACGCGCCACGTGAGGAGAGACGCTTTCCAAGGTCGCATGGACCCTCAAGGTGCGTACATAGGCCACAATCCTGCTGGTAGAATGCCGAACTTCTAACGGACTCCTAACACGACACACTACCAATGTGCGTGCGTGGGTTCGAGCAGGCTACAAGGTCACCTCGCGCACGACGTGACCGGACCTCACTGGGCTTGTTTGTTGGCGGCGCTGGTTGGCGCGAGACACATGTGTTGCATGCGGCATAGCACACTCGGCACACCACAGCTCCACCGAACCGCAGCGTGACACCATAGTCCTGTGTGTAATACATCAGCCGTGAGGTCATCGGTCAGAATCAGCCGTGAGGTCATCCGTCAGCATCAGCCGTGAGGTCATCCGTCAGCATTAGCCGTGTTGGCGGCGGACGGCCGACGGCTGGGCGGTGGTACCTGGCGACGGGTGGTGGCGACCGATAGTAGCCAACTGCATCCGGCGAGACTTAATTCAGTGCAGCCGGGGCATCGCTGTCTGTCAACACAGCTCGGGCATGTGTGCTGCCGATCAGGTGTAGCCAGGGCCGCTGTCTGCCAACATAGCCCGGGTATGTGTGCTGCCGGTAAGGTGCAGTCAGGGCCGCTGTGACGGCCCTTACTTGCAGTAACTTGCAAATACAACGCTATAAGTTCCTCCGTGATTTGAACGGGCGTTATCGCTACGCGAGCCTCCTAAACTCTTCACGCCGCCAACGAAGACTTCACTACAACTTTGGTGACCGTACGACCCGGATAAGACTACAACACGCCTTTCAGCAGGACGAGGAAGTAAACCGACCACCTGAACAATTCAGTAAGCCCGGGAAAATCCCGAGAAAATCCTTCCAAATACACCCGTTCCAATTTTGGGGACGAGTGGTCTAGGGGTAAGATGCTCATCTCACAATCGAAAGGTTGTGGGTTCGAGTCTCACCTGTCGCTACTCTTCGCCCCCGACCAATCGGCGTGAGAGATTGGCGACGCTACATGACTCAACGGTCGACGTGTCGTAAAAACCATAACCAACCCGTTCCAATTTTGACCACCAATAGAATGTCATAGAATTGTATAGTCGAATATTCGCTGTGTACTGAATACTGTACGTGTGAATTTTTACGTGAATTGGGAAACATAATAGAGACAGTTTCTTCACAAAACTTGCGAAAATCAACTTTAATGGAATATTACGAAATAAGTAAGGTAAATAAATATGACCGAAATTACTTTTGATAGATTGGCTGATAGTTTTAATCAGATAAGGATGGAGATGCGCGCTCAAGGAATGAGCCAAAATATAAAACTATTTACCGGAGAAAGCCGTAATAAGTTGTGTGATTGGATTAAACAACTGGATAGCATCAACTTCAGCATGGACGACGAACAGTTAAGAATTACATGTCTGAAAACCCTCGGTGGACCTGCAGCTGAATTTCTGCAACGCATGCTAACACATCAATCAAACTTGACGTTGGCAGAGATCAAACAAATTATGAAGGAAAGATATTCAGATCTTTCAGACCAAAAATGCTCTCAGGAAGCCTTGAGAAAATTAAAACAACCCCGATCGGAACTAGTCCAAAATTTTGGGGAACGAGTCCTTACTCTAGCCAAATAAACGAACACCGATCTGAACAGCCCTACCACACAAGAAATTCTCATAGACGTCTTTAATAAGGGGGTGCAGAGTAACCAGCTGGCCGCGAAATTATATAGGCACCCATTCCGGAACTTGGAAGAAGCCATACAATTCGCAGTACGCGGACAAATTTTGGACAGGACCATGGAACTGTGCAGGGGAATTCAGAAACGAGAAGATGAACCAATGGACGTTGATGTGATTCACTCAGGAAATGACCTAATTGACAAATTAGAGAAATTAGTAGTATCTCTGGGCGAAACGGTATCGAAACTAGCAGCTCAAAAATTAGACGCACTAAAACCACACACCCAACCGCAGTCTGGACCCCGAGTATTTCACCAATCCTATCCTCAGTATCCACGACCACCACGACCTTATGTCCCCGAACCCAATTATGGACCTCCTCCGCCGCGCCCTCCTGCAGGCCCCAGACTTTGGAGACCATAACCACCAAATCCGCCCAGTCCATCACCCAGTCCAGATGGTAGACCTATTTGCAAGAAATGTATGAAAATCGGTCACATTGGTCGGCTGTGCCGTTCATGGGACAGGCGGGACAGGCGGGACAGGCGGGACATTAAAAAGCTTCGTGGTGAACGACCACAATGGAGCTGAAAGTAAGCAAAACAGGAACCACAGAGGAAGGAAAGGAAAAATATCAGGAGGAAAAGAGATCCCGAGAAACGGAAACAAAATCAGGATCGAGTTCAACAAATTCGTTTTAAGCCTAACACCCCCATGTGGTGGCTTAAAATTTGTAATCAGAGAGCATACACACTTGTGGATAATGGAGCGGATATCTCATTAATCTCAAAAGAGCTCTTCGACAAAATTGCAGAGGATCAAACCCTCAGATTTTCAGGAGAGCAAAAAGACCGCATTCCACTCATATCAGCTAGCGGACATCGGTTGAAAATTATCGGAGTAGGAACGTTCAGAGTCGAAATGAGCAAGTTCAGAAAACCATTCAGCTTCCAAATCGTGGAAAACCTGACACAACAGTATATGTTGAGAAATGAGTTCCTGACCGACTTTGGAGCAAAATTAGATTTCGAAGAAAAAGCCCTATGCATTGCAGGAAATATGGTTCCTCTACGCCCCTAGCGAACGACTAGTGCGGAGGCTACCTCACTAGTCAGAATCAAAGGACGCATATATATATCCCGGCTAATACGGTCGTGGAGTGTCCGGCAGCTGTACACACAGTACAACTTGTGGAACAGACTTGCTATGTGCGGTCACTAGACAACATGCCACTAATTTCTGAGGAGCCAGGCTTGTTTATAGCCAAAGTGGTGGCGAAACCAGACCGCCATAAGCGTTTGCCAGTACGGATAATAAATACCACTACCAGAGACTTGACGTTGTACCCCAACCAAGTGATGGCATTCGCTGAGAAAATAGACGACTCCGATTTAGAGAATCTGATCGACATGACGCAATACATTGAATTGGCCCCGTCCAACACACCCGCTGACCCAATTGAGCAAGTCCAGCTGTCTCATTTGACAGGCGCTGACAAGGACGAACTCGAACAGCTGTTACGTGCCCACGCTGACCTATTTGCTGCGACCGACGCCGACCTTGGTACGACTGACGTCATACACATGGGCATAGAGACTGATGACCACCCCCCTATCCGTCAAGCTCCTTACAAAACTCCATTTTCTCAGCAAAAATACGTAGAGGATCAAATTAAGGTTATGTTAGACGCAGGGACAATCGAAGAGTCCGACAGTCCGTGGGCGGCGCCCATTGTCATCGTACGAAAGAAAGATGGTAGTATCCGTTTTGCAGTCGATTATAGAAAACTAAATAAAGTAACGAAGAAAAACAGCTGCCCACTCCCGCTAATAGAAGACATCCTTGCCTCCCTCGGTGGAGCGAACTTCTTTTCATCGTTAGATTTGAAATCGGGATACTGGCAAATCCCAATGTCGGAAGAAAGTGTACCCGAGACCGCGTTAACGTGTTTCTTAGGTTTGTGGAATTTTAGAAAGATGCCATTTGGAATGTGCAATGCTCCTGCCAGTTTATGGAACTGATGAATAAGGTACTATCAGGAATTCAGAACCAATTTGTAACAGCTTACATCGACGATATAATAGTATTTTCGAAAACATTTAAGGAACATCTAGTTCACTTGGAAGAAGTCTTTAGTCGTCTACGAAAAGCCAACTTGAAATTTAAACTCTCAAAGTGCGATTTGCTGAGAAAGGAAGTCCAATATTTAGGACATGTAGTGTCAGCCTCTGGCATCAGGCCAAACCCGGAGAAGGTAGAAGCCATCCAGCACATGGCAGCACCAATCACTGTGAAAGGAGTCCGCTCATTTATCGGCATGTGTTCCTATTATAAACGATTCATTCCAGGATTTAGCCAAATTGCAGCGCCGCTGATTAACTTGACAAAGAAACATGCCATATTCGTCCGGACAGATGACTGCGAAAATGCATTTGCAACGTTAAAACAAAATCTAGATTCTGCACCCGTGCTGGCCTACCCAGATGTCACCAAGGAATATAAATTATATACCGATGCCTCACAAAAAGCAGTTGGAGCAGTCTTGGTGCAAGATCATGGAGGTGAAGAACGAGTAATACAATATCTGCCAAAACAATTAAATAATACCCAACGGAAATGGCCCGTGATACAGCTGGAGGCATACGCTTGTGTCTGGTCTTTCTTGAAGTTACGCCAATATCTACTTGGATCTAAGTCCGCCATTATGACCGATCGTCGACCACTTACATTTGTAAATTTATCGGAAATGAAAAATCCCATGCTGCAGTGATGGGCAATCATGCTTTCGGAACACAACTGTGAAGTGGTCTATATAAAAGGCAACAAAATGTAGTGGCAGATCACCTTAGCACAATGTATGAAACAGAGCAAAAAGTAAATGTTATCGACTCCGATCATGTTCCCACGGGCGATTTCAGGAATACCGAAAGTAGAAAACCAGAAGAAGAAGTAAGTAGGGAGGAAAAATTTAAAGATGTGATGGTGAAGTGGGAAAATATTGAGAAACTTCAGAAACCAGACGAGGAATTAGCAGAACTTCGAAAAATTATGAATGATAAAAATCACTCGGATTACAAAGACGTTGGTCTACAATACATAGAACTAGACAGACTCATTTGTAAAGTAAGTGAAGGACCACGCTGTGGACCGTTCCCAGGACTACAACTATGTGTACCAAAATTCCTGAGAAATGAAGAACCAAAATAATTACATGAAGGCTTCTTTGCCGGACATATGGGATTGGCAAAACATATGAGAAACTTAAATTTAGATATTACTGGAGTGGCATATGGCCTAGCTCAAACCTTGCGTGCTATGAACAGGACGACGGGCCAAGGCAGCTCCGGCCCTAATGCAGGAAATGCCTGTGCCACATTACCTATTCGAGACGATAGCCATCGACACTTGCGGACCATTCCCAGAAACACAAAACGGTAACCGATATGTCATTACAATCATTGATCACCTCTCTTCTTGGCCAGAAAGTTTCTGCACTGAAAGAAGGGATGCAAAAACGGTTGCTAAGATTCTTATGGAGGAAGTTATTCCATGACACTCTTGCCCACGCATAATTCTTTCGGACCTGGACACGGAATTCATAAATACGGTAATTGACGAATTGGAAACATGCCTGAACATTCGACATATCACCACCAGTGCGTATTGAGCAGAGACGAATAGAAGGGTCGAAAGGTATCACCGGGTACAAAACGATATATTAGCAAAAGCAATTAACCAAAATCAAGATGACTGGGATACGAAAATACCCGCAACGTTAGCTGCCTACCGAACGGCAAATATTGGATGTTCAGGCACAATATCACCCTTCTTCATGTCATATGGTCGAGATCCAGTCCTCCCCCTAGACAATTTGCTACAACCAAAAGTCAGGTACTTTGGAGAAGATTACGTACCAAAAATGTTAGCCAATTTACACGAAGCATATAGTCATGTGAAAACACATATCGTCGAGAGCCACGAAAAGAATCGAGCTTACGCCGACCGAAAAGCGAAGCCACGAAACTTTAAAATAGGAGACCCGGTGTATTACTATGATACCACCGTACAACCTGGCACCTCTCCCAAATTCTCGCTACCATGGAAACCATACTTTAGTTAGTTAGTTATTTGAGTTCTAGGGCTCCTCGACCAAAATTGTGATCATTTAGCGCCGAAACCATACTTTAGAATAATCAAACAAACCAGTCCCGTAAATTACGTAATTAGGAATCAGGTCAACGGAAAAACACGTCTGGTGCATGTGCAGAAACTACGACTAGCTGATCCCAACACTGCCTGGGAACCCACGAGAGACATTGACGAACCAGTTAATAGAAAGTATTTAGAAGAAAAAAAGTCAAAACCAGATCGCATCACACCTGAACGCCCTCAGCCTCCAAGGTTAGTCAAGCAGGCCAAAGCCGGCCCGAGCAGTAGACGAGACTACGACGATAGCTACATGGATGTAGACATACCGTCCGGAACAATGGATGCTGACACCGCTTGCCGGTGTCAAGAGAGGTCATACCTGGCTCAATGCCAGCGCCGCCGGCCGAGTCGGGCCGCCAGGAAACTGGGTCAGCGCTCACCCAGCTAACCGAGCCAGATCAGCCCCCAGCCACTAGCAGTGACTCCGAGGATGAGTTGCCGCTGGCCGAAATAGCTGAACGTATGAAACGACCTCTGCCTACGTCTAGTGAACCAGAAAGTGAAAATTCTAGTGAACAATGGATGCTGACACCGCTTGCCGGTGTCAAGAGAGGTCATACCTGGCTCAATGACAGCGCCGCCGGCCGAGTCGGGCCGCCAGGAAACTAGGTCAGCGCTCACCCAGCTAACCGAGCCAGATCAGCCCCCAGCCACTAGCAGTGACTCCGAGGATGAGTTGCCGCTGGCCGAAATAGTTGAACGTATGAAACGACTTCTGCCTACGTCTAGTGAACCAGAAAGTGAAAATTTACGTTCGAAAATAACGAAACGAGCAAAACCTCAGAACAGTGATTCCGAGGATAACCTACCTTTATCAGAATTAACAGAACGCATGCGAAATTCAGTCGAATGCCCACCGAGTATCCCTCCCAGAAAAACGACCTTTGGATATAACATCTGACGACGATTGTCCCCCATAAAAATTGCAAATTCACGACGACACGTCATCCTCTGAATATGATGCTGATGTTGAATGTGAACAAATGAAGCCTGATCAAGCTAGTATATTCGCAACTTTCGTGGAGAAACAGAACGCAATGAACGCAATGCTGGCGCAAATGAAATCGCAAACGGAATTGTTCAAATCAATGTTTGAATAGCTGATAATGATACTGAATGTGGACCTGTGAGTCGCTTCAAACAGTAGGATGTTGTATCACAAGACGCAGTGACGCCACATGTGATGGCGCGAGTAGCGTCATCTTTAATGGATTGCCCTGCACCGGCATGAGGATGTCAAACGGGACGCTGTGACGTCAATCCCACCGTAGTATTGTATGACACTAGTTTTCTGTGTTGCAGAATGTCGCGGGTGGTCAAAATAATCCCTATCCTATTATTACTTATACTTGAAACTACCCACAGAGCTTTGCCTCTACCGCACGGTGCAGGGTATGCAACTGTTGAAACATGGAATGTGCATATGCCGATTCCAACAAGTGATGTGTCGGATATGTTGGCTGCAATGAACCACACGTTACATGTGTTTGAAAAACGTATAATCCAGTACCTAACTGACCATCCACGCTTCCCCTACGCGACCGACGTGAAATCCCAGGTGAACGACCGCCTAACCACACTTAGATTAAACATAGCTGATACACTTGAAGCAGCCCGATCAACAATCCTGCGAAACTTAAACCGGCATAGACGTTCTGTATAACCTGCCCAACCTTGATATCCCAATCTCCCAACTGAAACTCCAACTACGGACAGTCCGCGACCTCAGATATCATGTCAGACTGGGTCACTCGGCATTGGTAATCCCGGCAGCAATCGTGATTGCCGTGACTGGCATCATCGTCGTGTACTGTGTTTTGAAACGTAAACAAAGCTCTGTTCCCGGCGACAGCTCATCTGACCCTAATCCCTCCCACCTTGAACCACCCGGTGAAGATGTCATCATAGTACGATCTGGCACGAGACCAGAGGTCACCAGAGCTGACAACCGGGCATGATCTGATGGCCTGCTCAGCCTGCCGCAGGACGCCGATCGAGCCGCACGCCGCCGCACCCTGACTCAGCATGAACTTCGAGACCTCGCGAGTACTCGCAGTCAGGTGGAACTGCGTTGGCGCCGCTGAGTATCTGGTCGAGTGGGAAGGCTTCCTACCGTCCGAGGCAACATGGAAACATGCGGACTACATCCCTGAGGAACTTCTGCTCCGTGTAGCAGTCGCTGGGGAACTTCGCTCCCCATCGGTCGTTACGGGCCGCAGGGACGGCCTGAACCACGGGCGATGAAACCGCCCACCTACAGTCACCACGATAAATCGTGTGACACCTGCGGCCACCTCACGGAACGGCACACAGGATGCCCCTGTGGAACGAGGCCTTCGGCTGCTACCTCGGTCGACGAAACCGAGGAACTGGCTGCTGAACCGGCGCGAATGAGCGCCACCAACCAGGAACCTGCTGCTGAGAACGCCGTGAGCGTCACTACTGGAGACGCCGCCGGTGTTTTCGCTGAGGCCGCCGCTGACGATGCGAGCGCCGCCTCTGCAGACGGGCCGTCGCCGTGCCTGACGCCCGCCAAGCTGCCCAGGGCTGACGATACGGTTGGTACGGCAGCAATACTCGAGAACATTCGAAGAAGTGTAATCCTCTCACGAATACTTGGAAGAGCGCCAGAACGAACAGAACCGTGAATGTAACGAATAGGACAGTGGTGAATGCCGCACTGATGGTGCTGGCATGCGTGGGCAGTGGTCGCCCACGTCAAAGAGCTGTGCCGGACTAAACATTATATAGTGAACGTAATACCAGTGAACCAATATAGTAATACCAGTGAACGCCGCGACCGTCGCGTAATTAGTGTATCATGTTTAGCAAATGTCGTTTGTAAACTAACCTGGACTAGGGAGACGGGATCCATCAATTACCCCTTAGATTAACCCGCGTAGGATGTTATGAAATGTCGCGAGTGTTTGAAATATCGTTATGTAATGTCATGAAACTGTATAAAAGGCCGTAATAATCTAGTGGGATTTATAATTCCACTAGTGTGTGGAACCAAAATCTTTTAAGACATGCGCTGTGTTGTAACATTGTTCATTTTTACTTGTGTTATGTGGCCTTCAACCAACAAGAACGCGCCGAGTGAGTCAGCCCACAGGTGGTGGCGACTGCTATCATGATATTGTGACTGGACCGCGAAACCCAAATGCTTTGGTACCGACCCGGCATCCGTTCACGATAAAACACTGCATACCGGGCTACGCCCCAAGAATGCATCACTTCCGTGTGATGTGACGTCGAACGTGACCGGCCATGTTGGCCGGAGGTGTGCCAAAATGTGTGCAGCCAATCGCCGGCGGGCTATGGCGCCCCGTCACTAATGCAGCAGCCAATCACGGCGGCCGCAGGGTAGAGCCCTCTCCCGGCTGAGGGTGTCGGACGTGGTGAGAGAGAGAGAGAGATAACTTACTGAGCGGCCGACGCGTACAGATCGTACCTGCTGTTGTAAATCGTTGTTGTGGTGTCGACAGAAGGTACCAAATTGCTGTCGACACCTGTCATTTTTCGGCCCTTACTTTCACTAACTTGCAAATATAACGCTATAAGTTCCGGCGTACTTTGAACGGGCGTTATCGCTACGCGAGCCACCTAGACTCTTCACGCCGTCAACGAAAACTTCAGTACAGTGTACTGCCGGTCAGGTGCAGCCAGGGCCGCCGTCTGCCAACATAGACCGGGTATGTGTGCTGCCGCTCAGGTGTAGCCAGGGCCGCTGTCTGTCAACACAGCCCGGGTATGTGTGCTGCCGGTCAGGTGTAGCCAGGACCGCTGTCTTCCAACATAGCCCGGGTATGTGTGCTGCCGGTCAGGTGTAGTCAGGACCGCTGTCTTCCAACATAGCCCGGGTATGTGTGCTGCCGATCAGGTGTAGCCAGGGCCGCTGTCTGTCAACACAGCCCGGGCATGTGTGCTGCCGGTCAGGTGTAGCCATGACCGCTGTCTTCCAACATAGCCCGGGTATGTGTGCTGCCGGTCAGGTGCAGCCAGGGCCGCTGTCTATCAACACAGCCCGGGTATGTGTGCTGCCGGTCAGGTGTAGCCAGGGCCGCTGTCTGTCAACACAGCCCGGGTATGTGTGCTGCCGGTCAGGTGTAGCCAGGGCCGCTGTCTGTCAACACAGCCCGGGTATGTGTGCTGCCGGTCAGGTGTAGCCAGGGCCGCTGTCTGTCAACACAGCCCGGGTATGTGTGCTGCCGGTCAGGTGCAGCCAGGGCCGCTGTCTTCCAACATAGCCCGGCTGCGAATGGGTGCGCTCATTGGGTAAACATGGGAAACGCAAATTTACCACCTGCAAAAATGCATCGCAAACAAGCGTTCACTGTATTGGGTACGTTTCGGCTACCGCGGGTCGCAGTAACATGAAACCCACACGTTTTTACAAATAATTGAATGGGGAATCGCATCGGTCCCACCCTTTTCACCTGCACGTGCCACGTGACAAGCACGGGAGGGTACATTGTGGCATTTGCTGTTTTGCGGCGTTTTTGACGGCTTGGATGAGGTCTGCACTGTTCGACCTGGCAACGAATGAAACAAATATGTTAGGTTAGGTGCATGCACTTGCTATTGTTCTGTCAAGCAGACGCCGAGCTGTGCCGAGTGTTCTGTTGAGAAGACGCCGAGCTGTGCCGAGTGTTCTGTCGAGCAGACGCAGAGCTGTGCCGAGGGTTCTGTTGAGCAGACGCCGAGCTGTGCCGAGTGTTCTGTCGAGCAGACGCAGAGCTGTGCCGAGTGTTCTGTGGAGCAGACGCCGAGCTGTGCCGAGTATTCTGTGGAGGAGAAGCTGAGCTGTGCCGAGTGTTCTGTGGAGCAGACGCCGAGCTGTGCCGAGTGTTCTGTCGAGCAGACGCCGAGCCGTGCCGAGTGTTCTGTCGAGCATACGCCGAGCTGTGCCGAGTGTAGGCGTGGCGCTGTCATGACACGAGTGGGCTCGTGTCGACATCTGGAAACATTGACCTGATTACACACCAATCGTGAGCGAACCGCTGGGAGATTGGCAATGGAATTCGGAGACCAATTTGCCGCTTTTGCCGCGCTGATGCTTCGTCCCGAAACACGAGCGGGGTGGTGCGGATGCCGTCCTCGCCGGAGGAGTGAAATGTCTAGGGAAAACTACGATACATGACTCAGGGATGTCGATCTGAAAAATGCTTCGGTATGGCAAACAAAGGTCGTGGAATCAAAATTAGCATCAACCAGTGGATTGGAAGTGCTTGTTCCTGGCGTTCGTCGAGGACAAATGTGTTGAGCGGCGGATGGCGGTGGTGGCCCGAGCTGCCAATGACAGTTTAAAGGACCACGGGCACTGGAGAGGGGAAGGGGCGAAATCCGCCCACCCTCCAATTTTTCGTAAATAACTAACGATTTTACCGGTCGATGTGCGCCATGTTTTGCGTACCTGCATAAAAATGTCCAGCGCGTGGCTGAAAATAAGCAAAAACTAAAATGGGCAGAAAATGTTTCGAGTTAGAGGCCGTCAAAGTCAAAACATTTCGTAACGTCAGACCGCAAAAATCGGCGCTGATGCTCTTCCCGTATATCGGCAAAAGGGAAGTGTTCATGGCAATACTAGCGACTTGTTTGATGTATGTTGTTATGTTATATTGTTTCAAGATCATGCTAGGTCATCGTGGTCAAATCAGGTCAAGGTCATGACAGGTCAATGGAACCAAATTTGCTCAACTGGAAGGTTGTCATACACACAAATGACAGTCATGCGATTCATGTCATTTTGCATGTTACTCCCTACTAAAAACTTCTGTTCTTGTCATTGTGAACCTAAGCGTTTCCGTACTTCATTCATGTACTTCAGCCCTTTCTTCGTGAAGCCGATTGCGCCGGGCCGCCCGCCGGTCCGGCGGCCAGCCCGGTACCGGTAGCTGGAACCGGTAACTGACCCGATAAAGTGCTGATATATAGGTGATCTGAGGTCAAATGTCGGATCTATCATCTGTATTGCATCATTAGTTATGTCCAAAACATTATTGATGACCAATTTGGAGCATTTAAACACAATCGCAGCGATCCATAAACATGTCAAGCCAAGCCACGCAAAACAAGCCAAATATGACATATGTGACTTCATTTGACCTTGAAGATATTGACCTAAGGTCATTAAATTTGCACACGATAGAGTTAACTAAAATACCCATATACCCTGACAATTTCTTTACTATGGCTATAACAAGAGCCGAGATAGTATGGGGGCGGAATCCGCCCACCCCCTCTCCAGTGCGCGTTATTTTCAGGGGCCCTCCAGGGCGCGTGCTAACATGGGAGGAAGTGTGTCCCTACGCGTGCTAAGTCCACGTTGTTCGGTTCTCGTAGCCGTAGCTTGCCTGTGCTCAGCCCGTGCTTTCTATGCGGTTTCCATACGGTGAAGCGTTTGTCCCGGTATGTATGCTGCCGGTCAGGTGCAGCCAGGGCCGCTGTCTGTCAACACAGCCCGGGTATGTGTGCTGCCGCTCAGGTGTAGCCAGGGCCGCTGTCTGTCAACACAGCCGGGTATGTGTGCTGCCGGTCAGGTGTAGCCAGGGCCGCTGTCTGTCAACATAGCCCGAGTATGTGTGCTGCCGGTCAGGTGCAGTCAGGGCCGCTGTCTGTCAACACAGCCCGGGTATGTGTGCTGCCGGTCAGGTGCAGCCAGGGCCGCTGTCTGTCAACACAGCCCGGGTATGTGTGCTGCCGGTCAGGTGTAGCCAGGGCCGCTGTCTGTCAACACAGCCCGGGTATGTGTGCTGCCGGTCAGGTGTAGCCAGGGCCGCTGTCTGTCAACACAGCCCGGGTATGTGTGCTGCCGCTCAGGTGTAGCCAGGGCCGCTGTCTGTCAACACAGCCGGGTATGTGTGCTGCCGGTCAGGTGCAGCCAGGGCCGCTGTCTGTCAACACAGCCCGGGTATGTGTGCTGCGGTCAGGTGTAGCCAGGGCCGCTGTCTGTCAACACAGCCCGGGTATGTGTGCTGCCGCTCAGGTGTAGCCAGGACCGCTGTCTGTCAACACAGCCCGGGTATGTGTGCTGCCGGTCAGGTGCAGCCAGGGCCGCTGTCTGTCAACATAGCCCGGGTATGTGTGCTGCCGGTCAGGTGTAGCCAGGGCCGCTGTCTGTCAACACAGCCCGGGTATGTGTGCTGCCGGTCAGGTGCAGCCAGGGCCGCTGTCTGTCAACATAGCCCGGGTATGTGTGCTGCCGGTCAGGTGTAGCCAGGGCCGCTGTCTGTCAACACAGCCCGGGTATGTGTGCTGCCGGTCAGGTGTAGCCAGGACCGCTGTCTGTCAACACAGCCCGAGTATGTGTGCTGTGGCCGGTAGAGCCCCGATATGGTTTTCATACAATCAGACCAAACTATTACTCAGGATAGCCAAAGCCAGATATTGGCTGCTCTCACCATGCCGGATGGCCTTTGTGGCGAAATAAACGCAGCACCACCAAGCGAGAGCATTTCAATAAAACACATAAATATTATGGCAACATTTATCTGCATTGCATCTGGATACAGTGAGCGGTGGAAACGTTTATCCGACTGCCGTCTTCGCCACGTTTATAGGTCACCCAATTGTTCGGCCTGTTGCTTCTCCGGCCATCGCCAGGTATTGTTTGGCCTTGGGATGGAACTGGTGGTGGCTATAGCTGGCTATTTACTACATGTTTCAGTTGAACACCGTTGGAAGTACCTGGGTTCGAACTCGGGCCTCCCGCGTGTGATTCCGTCGTACCAACCACTCCCTATTGCGGTACAATTATAACACCTTCGTCGGTGTTAGATTTGCATTTCATTTACCTCCCATGGTATGGCTGATGATTTCTCGCAGTATTAACACGCGCCCTGGAGGGCCTCTGAGAATTACGCGCACTGGAGGGGGGAGGGCGGATTCCGCCCCCCTAAGATCTCGGCTCCTAGTAAAGCTGAAGGAACGAAATTCGCAGGGTGGATGGGCACGGTAGTGAACTCTATTGTGTGCAATTTTGTGACCTTAGGTCAATATCTTCAAGGTCAAATGAGGTCAGATTGGCAAAATTTTCCGGTTTTGCGTGGCTTGGCTTGTCATAGTTATGGATTGCTGTGATTGTGTTTAAATGCTCAAAAATGGGCATCAATGATGTTTTGGACATTACTAATGATGCAATGCAGATGCTAGACCCAATATTTGTCCTCAGGTCACCTATATAGCACCACTTTATCAGGTCAGTTACCTGTTCCAGTTACCGGAACCGGCCGCCCGCCCGACTGCTCCGTCGGGCAGCTCGGAACAATCGGCTTCGTGAAGAAGGGAGTGAAGTACATGAATAAAGTATGGAAACGCAATGACAAACAGTACAAATGACAACCAGTAGTGCATTTATGGCAACATTCCAGTTGATCAAGTTTGGTTCCATTAACCTGTCATGAACTTGACCTGACTTGACCTTGGTGACCTAACATGACCTTGAAACTATACAGCATATCAATATGCATCAAACAAGTCCCTAGTGTTGCCTAGAACACTTCCCTTTTGTCAGTATACTGGGAGCGCATCTGCGCCGATTTTTGTGGTCTGGCGCTATAACATTTTTTTTATTTAGCGGCCCCTAACTTGAAAAAATTTTCGGGTGATTTCCATTTTTCTTACTTTAAACGACGTGCCGTTCATTTGTAAGCAGGTACACCGAAAATCGCGTATATCGACCGGTAAAATCTGCAGTTATTTGCGAAAAACCGGAGGGGTGGGCGGATTTCGCCGCCCCCCTCCAGTGCGCGTGTTAACCGGATGTGTTGCCACTATGGTTGTTTCCATTGTTCTCTCCGCCAAACTATCATACGGCTTTTTAATTCCTCGAGAAAACGTTTACTCACGACACCCCCAATTGGTGAGGTGCAGGGCTGGGTCCCGAAGGATCGGTTGGTGGCCGATACAAATATCCAATTCCGATCCAATTACGAAACACTCTTCGGATTTGAACAGCTAATATACGTCGAGTCTGCTTACAGTATTTCTGGTTTTATCCTATATCCTCACATTCCGTCTGGTGGGAATCCTTAGAGACACCCTGTGTAGCTTCCAAATTAAGCGTTGCACAAAGCAAATGGGGTATCATAGGGGAGTCCTCGACGGACAGGGTTCGAAAATTGTATTACTTTTTAAGTTGAGATAATTTTTAAACAAAAATAGCGTTTAGATACAAATTGATTTGTCGAACGCATTATACATTTGCATATTAAGGTAATTTAGGGAGCGCAATGCATCTTTGACTCTCTCTAGGTCACGTCAACTCCGAATAAACCACAAGAACAGCGGTGTAGCAGCATAGGCAGAGTTCACATTGCCCACTTTATTGTGACCTAACCTTAGGTAAGTTGACGGAGGTCAAGCAAATTGAACAAGGAACTTACCGCGATGCTTCTGCAGGTATACCAAGGTAAACCTGATGTTAGAAGAACATGTATATTCTAAAAATAGGAAAATTGGCTCAAAATTGACAAGTTGGCTGTGACCTCAGGTCATTGACCTGAAGTCAAACACAAATTAGAGATAAACGTTTTGGAGGCACTGCCTAATTGTACCCAGGTAGCGAGTTCCATTTCAATATCTCTTCATGTGTATCGATCCTTCAACATTTTTGGAGGTGGTTATCTTTGAACTGAGCTAGGTCAATGACATTATATGAAATAATGTTTGTATTTTCCTATCAGACACATACATAATCACGGAAAAGGTACTGACAATTTGCGGCGCTGGGTGCCGCCAATTTCTCGCTGACGCAGAAAAGCCTTAGGTGTGCGTAAAATGACCCCCTCCAGACGGGTAGGTTAGGACAACATTTAGGTAACACAATGCTATATGCTTCGAAAAAGAGTAATTTTAGTGCAAACTTTTGGCAAAAATCGATCTCTTAGAGGCAGCGTTCATGGCTCCTCATCGAACCGCCATTGGTCAGATGGAGACGATTGACTAGCATGAGACGAAACACTCATAGATAACATATATATTTAATGGACTCCAATCATAGACAAAGAGTCGCACTAAAATGTTACGAAGATCAACTGAGGGGCACATATGACACTAGCTGCAGGCTCCATCAACCAGTCTAGTGTGGAAAATAAGTCCCACATGGCTTCCACTACTACGACAAAACGTCCCTTTAAACCAGGAAAGATGAATAAGGTACACTTCTGACACAAACTGAGCCGTCCTGAATGCCCGAGTTGTTAGCACAACGGAATAAGAAGCAGGTGAAACCAAGTTGAAATCGGGATGGTTCCATTGGTGTTCATCTGCGACACATGGGAGTAGCAACTATCATAATCACCAGGTCCTCCAGAACGTATTTGACGATGGCCGACGAAGCAATTTGCGAAAATGTTGTGTAGCTAAAGTACTTGACGAGGACGATAGTAAGAATATTTTGAACACTAGCGCTAGAAATAATAAACACATAGTTACGAACCATCCGCTAAGCGATAGTCATGCGTCGAAGCGTAAAAATATGAAGACTACAGCGACGACGATAAAAAATTACAGCAGTGAAGAAAAGGATTTAGAAACATATCTTGGGTCTTTCTAATCTGCAACAACACATCACTTTGTACAAAAGGCGAGAATCAAAAAGGCCTAAATCAAAAGAGAAAAGACGGACAGACAAAAAGCGCCAAGAAGCTTGGGAATATAATCCCAGACACATGACCAAGTTCCACCTCTTCAACCCATCATCCCGCCTTCCTCTCGGCATGGTTGGATTCCTCCTCCCCGGCAAATCGGGGACAGCCAGACAGACAGTAAAGCCAGACAGCTGTAGCAGGGCCAGCATCGCGGAGAGACAGTGAAAGTGTTTCCTTTGTTTGGCGCCTCATGCGGATCAGGCGCTTCCTCGTCCAGACGAGGCTTCCCGAGAGCCACCGGGAGAGGAACTCGCTTGTGGTGACATGGGTGACATCACAATCAGGGCTCAAAAATAGCACCGTCCTGGCGATAGCGTCGGCGACCAGGTGCAGACTCACCAGGCCGCAGTGGCGACCAAAACGAGAAGTTTGCTTTGATATGTCCGTCAACATTTGAACCATAAATGATAGAATTACTCGATGTATCAGATATTTTCATTTAGCAGCAATGATCTTTTTCAGATCAAAAGTATACTAGGAGCGTACCACTAATGCTACCAAATGTCCCATCCCTCCGACCTACCATATTTATACTAGAACCTCCCGTCGGCACAGGACGACGCTTTTCTGACAACCACAATGCTAAACCAATGGCATACCGTGGTCGCCAAAAGTGCCGACGGAACGCCGACCCGCCGACCAATGTGGTCGTCGCCTAGGAATCTAGTTGTAAATGAGGAATTGGAAATCAGGCAACTCTTGGTGGCTTGTTCAGTCGTTCATTCGAAAATCGGTTGTTTACGGTACTTGTACCTAATCTTGATGGTGAATTAATGTCGCGTTTTCGTGAATTGATTGCTTGACTGCCTTGATTCATATTGGCATTGCTGAGGTAGGTACCTAGTTAGATATCCAGGCGTGGACTTCATCCAACCATTCAAGATACTTACAGGGAGTCAGTTTGCTCCTGGAGGTCAGAGGTCAAATTGGATCAGGATAATACAGAAAGGTATATTGATGCTCCTACCTACTTAGGTACCTAGGTAGGAACCTACCTAGGTACCAGGGTACCTTCCTAGGTACAAGGATATGATCATGGGTAGCAGTGTCCAGAGTGTAAGCATTGGTAAGCTTGTTGTTTTACTTTGGATATGGCATTTTAAGACAAAAATATTATAAGAACATGTTTCATAATGGGATTAAGATGATGTAGCATGTTGCCTACCTAACCATTTACCTATTACCAGCACAAGTGCATGCATACTTTTCAGTAGGTAACAAAGATAATATCAACATATTGATATGTAGTTGGGGCAATATATAATGAAGAAGAACGCAATATGTCAATTAAATCCTAATCTAACATAACTGCTGCAGCTAGGTGATTTTACACTTCATCCCATGTGGTATGTCAAGCCTTTCATTCTAACCTGGTCTTTTTCTTTCTTGAAATAAATATATCAGAGTCGAACACTCCATCTTCAGAAAAAGGAAAAATCAAACATTTTCTGCAAAAAAAAGAAAGCATCACATAATTTGATTCCATTTTGAGCAGGAATGAATGGTCCCATTGTCTTAAGCATGTTCAGAAATATGAGCTCACAATATTGGGTATAATTGCAGTTTAAGGCATGCATGAGGAAAGTTTTGCACACATTTTGCCTCCATGAAGCAAACAATAAGGCAAGGACTGGTTGGGTTAAGCTTTTCTTTTAAGTTAAAAACACTCCTGTTTTAACCCTTTTCAACACAAAAGTCTTTCTTCAAAAACAGATTGAGCTAGGGTAGGCTATGTTAGTTTTTTTTATTTGAAAATGTTTCAGAAAAAATGAATTTTATTTTTACAAGGAATGTATTTTCTTACATGGAAGGTTAGGCTAGGCTAGGTTAGGTTATGTTATGTTATGTTGCATTTGTTAATTTCTGTTGCGCATAATTTTTACGCTGGACGTAACGATCGCACGATGTGTCCGTACTACCGACGTAACGACAGCACGCACGGTCTGTACCAGCGTATACAGCGAGCGTACGTATGCACGGTCTCTACAACCGGCAGTGGAACGTGCATACTCCTGTACGTACGGGCGGTCCCGGCTGGGGTGGAGTGGAGGCCGATTGTGACCTCATTTGACCCTGAAGACATTGATCAGGGGTCATGAAATGTATACTGCAGCGAGTTCACTACAGCTGTAATTCCTCAAAATTTTGTGCTTCTAGTTCAAGATCTTAGGTGGCCGACCCCCCACCGGTGAACGTTATGTGAGAGGCATGTTGACCGGGGATCTTCTGCACTTCCTACGGTAGCGTTGCTTGCACTCGAAATGTAACTGAATGTGGTACGTACGGAACCGGGCTGTTGAAATAAACAACTTTAAATGGATATGGATGCAATGTTTCATAGGATCACAAACCCTCGCTGGGAGGTAGGTATATGACTATTTTGGTTTGAAGATACCAAAAATTGAATGCCTCATATGACAGTGCATGCAATGCAATATGTGCAATATGCAATATGCAACTCATATGATAGTGTAAAGTAATCTAAAGTGCAACATTAACCAACGGCCCTGGCCTCTAACGACTGTGTGATCTGGTAAAAAGCGTGACGGGGCCGAGATTTGAACCCACCATCCGTACGGAAGGCGGACACCCTAACCAACTGCGCCAATCGTCGGGCTCGTCGCGGGTCGAATACGCGATGTAGAGCATGCTGACTGAGGAGATGTTTATTTTCTCGACGATCTCCGATGAAGTGTCGCATGTTCTTTACACACCACCTAATTTTTATGCTATATTACCCAACTCCAAGCCCATTTGTTGGTGTTATTTTGCCTACTAACTGAAAAGTATGCATATGCACAGGAAATGAGTGGTCACATCATGTTGACTACATTCATAGAAATTGCATTGCAAAAAGAAATTCCAAGAATTCAAAAATTACCTTAAGGTGCAGAGTTACCTAATATTGTCCTGAAGTGTCATGTCCTTCTGCAAGTTAAAAAATCATCTAGTGTAAAATTTTGGGTATTATTGTGCTTTTAGATATTCACAGGACAAGTTTGACACACATTTGATTGCCATGAAGCAAATAATATTGTTAGGTTTGGTTACATGAGGTTAGTTTAGGTGTTTTTATTGATAACAATTTTCTTCTTTTAAAAACAAGGTTGATTTTTCCTTCAAAAGCAGGTTGGGCTAGGATAGGTTAGGCTTTTCATTTGATGAATCTTGAGAAATAAGTATGAAATCTTTCTATTTTTTATATTTATTTTCTCATGGTAGCTTGGTTAGGTTATGCTATTTCTTCTGCTTTTGAACATTATTTGTATGCTATATTACCCAATTGAAGGCCACCTTTTTAGTGCTCTTCTACCTGCCAACTGAAAAGTAAGCATTGCAGAGGAAATGAGCGGTCACATCATGTTAGCCATGTTCATAAACTGTTGGAATTGGAAGGTCCAATAATTCAAAATTACCTCAAATCATAAGTTGGCACCTATTGTGGGGACAAAATTAACTTTTACATTTTGTATTTCATTAAATTAGAAATCCTAGCATAAGATATCCAATGATAACACCTTTGCTTTACAGAGGAAAAGCATGTGATTGCTGATTAGCATGTCTTGTATACAGTCTAAACTACAAATTACTGAAGCTCCTAAGATGGCAAGTGGAGAAGGTTTAGATAAAGATACCTATATGGAAGAGCATTGGAATGTAGAGCTGGTGCTGATTTGGTCTGCTTACTTTGATTTTTTTTGCCATCCACCTTGCCATGCCAGAATTTGCTGTGCCATTTCCAATTATTTTTCAAAGAAAAAAACAGCAACTCTAATATGCACACAGATCACAGCACAATGATGGTACTTTTCTTTGCATAGGTATCATCCAGATACTTTGAATATGATATATCTAGGATAGATGGTATTTTTCCACTCTGGCCAGGATATGGGTCTTCAGCATCCAAATCCAGTGTGAAAAGAATACATGCATATTATGCTGGATTTCAAATAAAGTAATTGTACCAGAATTTTGGTGCACTGTACAATCATTCCAGGACATGCACAGATGTGTAAAGTTTGGCTTGAAAAATATGCTTTGTTCAGGCATATTTTTGCCCAAGTTACTTATCCAGATATCTTGCATAGTATATATCTAGAATAGGTGGTATTTTTCCACTCTGGCCAGGATATGGCTAGGGTATGGGACTCCAGCATCCAAATCCAGTGTGAAAAGAATGCATGCATGTTATACTGGACTTCAAACTGAAATAATTGTGCTAGAATTCTGGTGCACTGTATAATCATGGCACAAGTACAGATGTGTTGAGTTATGCTTGAAAGAAATGCTTCGTTGAAGCATAATTTTTGCCAAGTATCCCTGGATATGTACCAGTATTTCATTTTTTTCTGGAACTATGCTAGATATGTCTAGAGTAATATGTATTCTCAAGTTGCTTCAACATGGGCAACAACTTAAAACCAGTAAAGTTTGGTTAAATACATTTCCCTTCAATATAGCTGTCATGAGCTCTAGCATTTATGTGCATGTGATGTAAGTTTGGTGCTGTATGTCAAAATTCTGATAGAATTCTTCAGTTTCAAAGCAAGGAGGGTTGGACATGGTTGAATTTGTTATTTAATGTTGCATTTCGAGAGCAAATGTTTAACATTCCATTCAAAAATTGTAATTTTGTCTTTCTGAACCACTAACTCCTTTCTGTATTTTCCAGTTAGCTTGGGCATGTCAATCAAACAGGAAGAAGTTTGCAGTCATTTGCAAACATCTCAATCTTTTGGTGAAAAGGTCCCATATATTATAATCCCATATATTTCAGATAATTCCCCATGGACGATAATTTTCTGGATGACAAGCATCCAGTACAGGAACATTCTTTCAACCCTGGTTGGACAGAGTACATGTCAGCAGTCAGCAGGCTGGATTTGTGCTTTGCAATCCTGGATGTGGAGATAAAATGTTTGGGTGTAATTGAATATGGAGAGGATATTTTTATTCCAGCTTATGGCATCAGAATCTCGGCTTGTACTTTCCAGTAAATCTTGAGCACATCACAGAGCAGTTCATTGTCAAGAAACATTATTGACCTACAGGTGATAAAAATGAAGAAGATTTCCTCAAGGGGATGATGCTCGGGATGCACCAAATCCAGGATTAGCCAATTTTTCCCAACCCCGGCAGTCACTGATCTGGCTGTATATGTAGTATGTACCCCCACCCTTGCTGATTACTATCGATCGCATATTCTTCTATGCTCAACTGAGTGGGGTGATGCCAGGGTGCAAGATTTGGTTTGTGGGTGCAGTATATTGATATATTATGGCCAGCCAAACATTTTAATTCAACTTAGCATTATTCGCGTTGAGTTAACATTATTAGCATTATTCGCTCAGTTAACCCCATTATCACCTATTATTATATTCCCTGCATGCATTGCGTTTCGTGTGAACCTATTTCTTTCATCAAGGTAAGCGGGATATCGGCCTTTGCGTCGATCCTGGCTCCGCACTGCAAGAGCCGAACTAAGAGCATGGATTCGCGTGGCTGCTTCAAGGACAGCAACAAGAAGTTGTACAAGATAGACAACATGCGCATAGTCAGTGCCCTGCGCGCTATCCAGGCTTCGCCGACCGAGAGTGTCGTCGGCGCTGTACTGGCGGCTGCGTCTCGCCTGCATATTAGCGGGTTGATTTCCAACACCTTGCCGCCAGAGTCCGTCCACGCCGCTTACCACGTCCTGAAGAAACTGCCGTGCTCGCAGTGCAATTCTCGGCACTGGTGGTACATCTGTGGCTTATCTACATCTGTTTGGCACACATCGCGTGCTGACCACCAAAACGTCTCACATCAGTTGATCGTTCGGCAGAACGCCTCTGACGTGGCACGCAGACTGTGTCACAGAAAGAGTGCTGCAAAGAAACCCTTGCTTGAATAATTGAACAACTTTATACTTGCGAGCATTGGGGAGGGGGGGGGGGCGATGGAATGAACTGTGATTTCCCGCTACAAGTCGTCGAGGCACCTTTAGAGTTTAGCACATCTTACGTCTGTAGAGATGTGGCAAAGTGGTAGCAACTACTTGTGATACTTGTGATGACTATTTGAGGCGTCCGCTGCCGCACCTGTGAGGCGACTACTGCCACGGCTGTGAGGTGGCCACTGCTACGGCTGTGAAGCGGCCGTTATTATGTTTGTGAGGCGGCCACTGCCACGGCTGTGAGACGATGGCTGTCATGGCTGTGAGGCGGCCACTGCCACGACTGTGAGGCGGTCACTTACCATACCTGTGAGACGGCCGCTGCCATGGCTGTGAGGCGGACACTGCCGCACCTGTGAGGCGGCTGCTGTCATGACTGTCAGGCGGCCACTTTCGCACCTGTGGGACGGCCGCTGTCATGACTGTGAGGCGGCCACAGTCATGACTGTAAGGTGGCCGCTGCTCTGGCTGTGAGGTGGCCGTTGTCAGGGCTGTGAGGAAGCCGCTGCCGCAACTGTGAGGCGGCCACTGCCACGGCTATGAGGCGGCCACTGCTGCGACTGTGAGACGCACATGGTCATGGCTGTGAGGCGGCCGCTGCCGCACCCGTGAGGCGGTCACTGTGATGGCTATGAGGTTGCCGATGCCGCGGCTGTTAGGCCGCCACTGCCGCGGTTAAAACTGATCGGCAATGGTGTGAAATGTTATCTTAGTTATGCCCAATTTTGCATTGTCTAGAAAATTATTTTTTGATAAGACGCTATTTAGAAGTGCACCACTGAAATTCATATAGACCAGATTCCATCCATATCAGCGTATTTTCATGTTTCTTCCGCAAAGTATATCCAGCTGAAAAATGTGCTTAAGAAGATATTAAAGGAAAAGCCTACTAGTTCTGTCACCACCGTCCAAGTGTAGAACTACTGTACCTATTAGTAATTAAATTTTTTTCGTTGTTTTGTATGTGATGCAAGATGACAGCTAATGGGAATGATAAATATTAATCTGGACTAGAAGTGTAATATATTATATACACGGTAGAAGATTGCGAGTAATTGATGTCCAATTGCCGAAGATCGCTTGGGATTTTTCACCTTTATGTGCCGAACTCCGGATTGTGTCATTCTTCGCTATCTTCGAGGGAATCTTGTTAATCCTCCACTGTCTCCGAGGGACTTTGCTCTCCGAGCGACATTCAGGAGTTCCTATGGGAAGGGCGACACTCCTTTTGGTGCGCAAAAATTTACTCAGGGCGCCAAGCGGCATCTATTTCTGATGAAACAATCGAAGTAAGCATGGAAGGCCGTCAGATCTGCAAAAAGTGGGTAATCATGAAAAATCATGTTTCGAAAATGTCATGTTAACCAATCCCGAGGGACAACCGCCCCTTTCACCCCCCCAGCGCTGTATGACCAACACAGTCGATGCGCCCGTAAGCCCAAATAACCCCCACCCCACCCCATTGGACCCGTACCTGGTTGGCGACCAATTTCCCAGAATTGTATCTCGTCGGCGACCACCGAAAGGCTTTTTTGAGCCCTGATCACAATGGTGACGGACTTCATCTATGAAACGTTATCAACTTTCAACAGAATAAGTTGCCTGCTGGTTATTCGGGTTTGGGGCACCGTTAGTCGTCATGAGCGGAATAATACCGGTGGCGCCGCTCTGGTGGTGGGTTTGTGAAAGAACACTACCACAGTGGGCTCGCTATGATTAGTGCTATATTCTAGTTTCTAAAGGAGGGGCAAGTAATTTAAAATGGTCAAATATAAACAACATTGAAACAAGCTCAAGTTCGTTCGATTATCAAGTCGTTTCACCCTGTCACTTTGCGCTCAAAGTAAAATGGGAACAATTGGCCACTCAACATCTTGTAATAAAACGCGTCATACATCTTCTATGTGATGTGCTGACAATTTCCAACGTTCTTAACTACACGAAAATTGAACGTGCTACATTTTTATGTCACCTTGAATAACTTCCATGATGGTTTAACCCCTTAATTTTTTGCACTCAATTCCAGGATTTGTGTCTCGAATTATCACATTGTATAATCACATTGTATAATCACATCCTTCAAATTGTATATCAGATGTTCTGCATTAGCGAATTAATTTTAAATGGTCTCAAATAAACCGACATAAAATCAGCTGTCATCTTATGCCATACTCGACTACTTTTATATAAATATAACCCTGCCATTTTTCAACTTTAGACATGAAACTTTTAGGCATTATTGAGGTTTTGACGTGACTCGATGCACGTCAAGTGCCGACAGTTGCTGCCCAGAGGATCCGAACGACCGCCGAACGGCGACACGACATAAAGTTCCAGCAGTGATCAATACCAAGCAACATTGGCTCTACCACGGTAAAATTGTGTAGGAGAAAATTACGGTTGAATTATTTCCATTCAACGCACACAAACGTAATGTTCTTAAACAATATCAAGGAAGCTTGTCGGCCTCACCTCCAGTGGTGGTGGAAATCATGCCAGGCACATTGCCTTTCGTTTCAAATACGAAAATTTGCATGTAACTTTGGCATTGGGGCCCATTAACGTTCCGGGAATGGTTTCGCGCCCCGCCATACCATGAATGGCGTTGCGGTCAGCGGCGGGCCGCGGGCCATGGGCGGCGCCGCCGGCCGCCCGCCGTCTACGGTGGATGAAGATCAAGAAAATAGTTTCAGAAGACAATATGCAAAGTAAGAAAATGCGCAATGTATCACTTTAAGTGGCAATGAAATTGACGTCTGAAGGCAAGCTAACTTTAGTCTCGTCTCGTGGGGGCGGGGGGGGCGAGCGGCGCAACCCCGTAAGGCTTTCTGCGAATAGTGAAAGAAGGGCGAGCGGTTGCGCGCCGAAATTTGGCATATCTTTTCCCACATGAATTTGGCATGTTGTGATACAATTTTGAGGTCAGGTCATCCAGAGTTAAGGAGTTAGTCAAGGTCAAGTGAGATTACCTACAGAAAGTTCAACCAGTCGGCACGCTTTAACGGATAAAGATAGTCTAATGAAACTTTCAGTGTTTGCTTATCTTTTGGAAAGAAACAAAACGCACCAGAGGATATTTTTTTTTCGTTTTTAATGGCATTAGTTTTGCATATTTGACTAATAAATGCTAAAATGGAAGATTTTGGCTAAAGTAAGCATTTTTTATGAGAGCTAGTTTACTTCAAACAACGTTATGCGGTCCGCTCTACGCATTATACAAATAAAAATGTTAAAAAAAATTTAAAGCTCAAAATTTTGAAAATACAAAAAGAAAATATGGGTCGACAAGAAATGTAAGGGCCATGGTCCATTTCTCTTTCCATTTCTGATTCCAAACTTGTTTTGTTTTTCAAATCTCCTACAAAATGAGAGAGCCAAAAACAGTCGTCAGTCGTGAAAACATAGACCCCTAGTGACGTCACTTTTTGGGAATAAAATTTTTGGGTTGGTTACTGGCCTTACTCGTTGACCGCTTTCGTTTTCGTACGACGCTTAGTTTGGAGATTAGAGGGAGGGGGAGTTGTATCAACCCCCTCCAAGTGAGGTCTGACCAGAAGGACGGGAAGGGTTAAAGTATGCACTTCGCATCAAATTTTATGGAGACAGAGTCTCATAAATTGCAACTATATTCTTCGCGCACGCACTAGTGAGCATCCGGGTGCGCTTGTCGCGGGCGCATATGTCAGAGTTATTGAATGACATCAAGAACCAGCCAGTTTTCTTTTTTTACTGGATATCCCCGATGTTTGTATTAACATTGCGTCATGCGCGTAACGCGCTGACCATTTTTCAAGATGGGGGACGATACTTGTGGAGGGGGATGGCAATCAATAATGAACGAATTTTGAATTCAAGAATCTGTATGCAACACCCAGAAAGTAATTCCTAAACTCTTCGAAAGTTGGTGAGACCACCGGAATTTGAATAGACTAACACGTAAACGAAGTGAAAGGTGAACGAATGACATTATGCGCAATTCCGAATATTAATCAAAAATCTCATCCAACACCAGGTATGTTGGAGTTTCGCTTCGGAGCACGGACAAGCGTCCTATCGTACAGATAGCGTAGTCATCCCCCAGCATGTGCACTGAAAACATATTTGATCACCTTTAACAATGTAAACTATCTTTGTGATTAAGGGGTGGTGAGCGCAGAAGACCACCCCTTACCACCTGTAAAACCATGTGCTTGTTTATTGGAGTGTTCGGCATAGTTACCCTACCTGGCTACCACATTCGCTGGGGATACGATTCCCTTATTATCATGAAAAACCGGGTAACTATTTTCAGTACCCAGCTGGAAACCATCCTACATTATCCCTCCTGATATACATCCAATAACACAGTGAGCAAGAGCGTTTTAGAACCACCTCTACAAGCCCCCTCTACAATAGTAGGAGCCTCGATTCCTGTGAGCCTGTTCATGGGGTATTTGACACACTTGAATTGACGGAGAGAAAACGTCGTTTTTGGTTCGCACGGTACAACACGTTGCTAACACCATTGAGACAGGCCACTGATTGCTGCAACCTGAACTTGAGGACAAAATAATACTCAGTGTACACAACAACCAGATGGTGCATTGCGCAATACGATCATAACGAAATATACACGCCAGCGCTGTTCCAGAGCAGGAATGCCAGCACAGGTGTTTTTCCTGAAAATTATTGGGGGCGGGGGGGCACAATGCAAGAAAGCAATGGGCGAGCCCAAATGGATCGGTGGCGGTAGGGGGGGGGTACATTCCATAAGGTCCGATGATAAAAGCTGAAATTATTGGGGCAAAGCCAACATTAAGGGAGTACTTTCTCGCTCAAAAATTATAGAAAACAACTCTTCTGGGTGCCAGTTTAGCACTCTTTCGCAAGCTATCTTATTGGAGACCTTCCAGGTCGGGCGAAAGCGACCAACGTTTCAGTGCTGTCGGTCAGCGGGCCGCAGCGCCAGAGCATGTGCTGCGCCATACCTGTCCACAAGAACTGACCAATGACGCTCCGAGTAGAGCTGAATAATGATTCTCAGGAAACCGGTAGATTGTGACGACACTGGAGACTGACCGACCAACGGCGGTTGATGGGATGATGTCCTTTATCAATATGGTGCAAACGGCTGTTTGCACAAGTGACATAATACATGAACCGTGCTCGGACCAAGTTTACATTTTTGGCCGTCAACAACGCCAACGCAGCCTTTGGCCAATCAGAGATCGGAATTTGATGTAATGCTTGACAATATACCGGTCATCTAACACATGCTCCTCCTCTGATTGGCCCCAGACTGTGTTGACGACAACCATTTCAAATAGGTCTGAACCTGCGATGCAGCCTTGCATAACTGCTTCCATTCACATCATTTCTGAGCATCAAAAATGCTACCATTTACTGGCATATACGACGGAGTGAAGGAAGAGCATGCACACGGGGAACTTCTCTACCATATTCAGATGTAACATGCGATTTCCATGCATATATAGTGGATCATAAGCAAGACCATAGGCTACTGAGGGGTATAATCCCATCAATGTAACGTCAAGGGCAGTGGCACATCCAGGATTTTTCAGAGGGTGTCCCGACACAAAAGAAAATGTGGAAAAACGGAGGAGCCGTTCAACGCGATTTTTGTGATTTTTGACATCCATGTAAATACTAAGCTAATCTAGTCATAACTGATTTTAAAAGAACTGGGGATGCTCAGTGAAACAGTTGGTAGTCTTTAAGGGAATGTTTAAGGTTCTCGAGCGATCTCGACTAGATACAAAGATCCACTACTATGAGCGGTCATCCTGGCCCCAGCCTGCGATCACCATGCCATTCAGTGGGACAACTGCGCCATCTCTGAACCACAGAACAAACTACTCATTTACCCAGCCACCACAGGCGGCCGGACTGCCGGACCACAAGAACCGAACAACATCGTCGCGGTGCGCCACTGTCGGACTGGCACCGCTCAGTCGGCTCGACGCCAATGCATGCGTTTGGCACGTCAGTGGCGTTTTGCAATGCAAAGCTCACTTACCCACACCACTGCTACCCGAAACAATGGCGCAGCCAGGATTATTTGTTCGGAGGGGGAGGGCGGCACCGGAGGAGTGCTCCCTTCCCTGGGAATATCCCTTTCCCTTCCGGGTGGGGGTGCACCTACATTGGTGCCCACGAGGGGCTTTGCAGAATGCAGAGGTGCCTCGATGACAGTTGGGAGACAGTCTACAGTCTACAGACTATAGGGGTGCCCCACATCGGCTGAGACCCAGACCCCCAGACTGCAGGGGTGTCCTACTACGGCTGACGTGCCCTCTGTGCAGATTGCAAGAGTGCCGCAACGACTGTGTAGCCCCTAAAAATCGTGCGGCAGATGTAGGGAAATTATTATCCTGGCTCGTGTTGTATCGTGTAGACCTTGCTCGCGACAATTTGTCCGGAAAATAAAACTACGAATACCTATACTTTATTGTTAGGGATTGTGCTTAAATGATACGGCGACGTCTTGCAACACAACGACCTTAATTCCAGCAGTTGTCTCACAGACACCGTCACGTGCTCTCTGAAGTTCGTAACAGATACAAAGTCCCTCTCGCGGCACAGTGGCAGTCAGCCCTCCAACGGCAGGTCCGCTCGATCCGTCCACCGAACCCCGCCTGCCACGGCTAGCTGCGCGATCCCTCTCCGTCGCTCGGGGACCGTACCCTGCCACACGTGGCACGTGGTCACGTGCCGATACCACCTATCGCACCACCCATACCTCAGAGGGAGGGGCATGGTCGAAGCCACCCGGCCGGATATGTGTTATATGAACATCGTTTGCATGTCACAGACGCCGATCGGGAATGGCGCCGAAGCTGAGCATTCCCGAGCCATCAGCGTACCCAGCGAATCCGAGTCACATCGTTATGTAGCTGCCCGAACACGGGCTGCAGCGAGCCGTAGCCACGGCAGCGACGTACCCATGTACCGATGTACCGATGTACCGATGTACCGATGTACCGACGTACCGATGTACGGATGTACCGACGTACCGATGCCGACCGTTGGGGCCGGAAGTTTCAGCCTGGAGGCTGGAGGCTGCGACCACAACAAGGTCCCGACAAGTCGACACACATACAGGTGCAGTCACACAGATGCACACATACAGGTGCAGTCACACACATGCACACATACAGGTGCAGTCACACACATACACACATACAGGTGCACATGCAAACATACATAGGTACAGTCACACGGATGCACACATACAGGTGCAGTCACACACATACACATATAGGTGCAGTCATAAGTTTGTTCCTTGGTTTGTTACTAAAAGGACAGCCGGAAGTTAACATGGTTAGACAGAGTTCCTCCAAAGCAGTGGGCAGCGATCATGAAATTTATATGCAGGGTGGTGATGACAACACCCCTGGCTGCGCCACTGCCACCGATTGGTGTCGCTCTCGTGTGTGTAGGAGAGGGTGACAGCACCCCTGGCTGCGCCACTGCCACCGAGTGGTGTCGCTCTCGTGTGTGTAGGAGAGGGGTGACAGCGTCTCCTGGCTGCGACTCGCCACCGATTGGTGTTGCTCTCGTGTGTGTCTGTGGGGGGGGTGAGGACAGCGCCCCTGGCTGCGACTAGCCACCGATTGGTGTTGCTCTCGTGTGTCTGTGGGGGAGGGGGGAGTGACAGCGCCCCTGGCTGCGCCACTGGCACCGAGGAGTGCCGCTGTAATGCTGACTCGACCGGTCGCCGCCGCCGCTACCTCAGTCCCCGGCTCGTAGTTAGCGGTCGTCACACCACCACAGCGTCACGGTGTTGATTTGGCCGTCACACCACCGCAGCTTCACGGTGTTGACGGGCCGTCACACCACCGCAGCGTCACGGCGTTGACGGGCCGTCACAATCCACCGGCAGCTTCACGGTGTTGACGGCCGTCACACCACCGCAGCTCACGGTGTTGACGGCCGTCACACCACCGCAGCTTTCACGGTGCTGACGGCCGTCTCACCACCGCAGCTTCACGGTGTTGACGGCCGTCACACCACCGCAGCGTCACGAGTGTTGACGGCCGTCACACCACTGCAGCGTCACGGTGTTGACGGCAGTCACATCCCTACAGTGTCACGGTGTTGACGGCCGCCACACCATCGCAGCGTCACGGTGTTGACGGCAGTCACACCACCACAGCGTCACGGTGCTGACGGCCGCCACACCACCGCAGCGTCACGGTGTTGACGGCAGTCACACCACCACAGTGTCACGGGTGTTGACGGCCGCCACACCACCGCAGCGGTCACGGTGCTGACGGCCGTCACACTACCGCAGCGTCACGGTGTTGACGGGCAGTCACACCACCACAGCGTCACGGTGTTGACGGCCGTCACACCACCGCAGCGTCACGGGTGTTGACGGCCGTCACACCACCGCAGCTTCAATACGGTGCTTGACGGCCGTCACACCACCACAGTGTCCCGGCATGTTGACGGCCGCCACACTTTCGCCGCAGCGTCACGGTGCTGACGGCCGTCACACCACCGCAGCGTCACGGTGTTGACGGCGGTCACACCACTGCAGCGTCACGGTGTTGACGGCCGTCACACCACCGTAGCGTCACGGCGTTGACGGCCGTCACACCACCACAGTGTCCCGGTGTTGACGATCGTCACCACCATCGCCGCGTCACGGTGTTGACGGCCCCCACGCCACCGCAGCGTCACGGTGTTGACGGCCGTCACCCACCGCGCAGCGTCACGGTGTTGACGGCAGTCACACCACCACAGTGTCCCGGCGTTGACGGCCGTCACGACCACCGCAGCGTCACGGTGTTGACGGCTGTCACACTACCGCAGTGTCACGGTGCTTACGGCCATCACACCACCACAGCGTCACGGTGCTGACGGCAGTCACACCACCACAGCGCCCCGGTGTTGACGGCCATCACACCACCACAGCGTCACGGTGTTGACGGCAGTCACGACCACCACAACGTCACGGTGTTGACAGCCGTCACACTACCGCAGTGTCACGGTGTTTACGGCCGTCAGACCAACACAGCGTCACCGTGTTGACGGCTGTCACACCACCGCAGTGTCATGGTGTTGACGGCCGTCACACCACCGCAGCGTCATGGTGTTGGCGGCTGTCACACCACCGCAGCGTCATGGTGTTGATGGCTGTCACACCACCGCAGCGTCAGCGGTGCTGACGACAGTCAGA